>JBAIZL010000004.1:18570251-18595251 GCA_036971475.1 Prosapia bicincta
GAAAACTTTATCAGGTGCGTCTAACAATGTTTAATAACTGTCTTCACTTAAACGCCTTTAGTAAAATTTGTATTCTATAAAATTGTCAACATCTTATAAAGGTTTTATAATAACTACATTCTTATTTTATCTTACAATAACTAAATTCTGTTAAAACCTCTATCAAATAATTCTTTAAACGAAGTCATCGCTTCTGTCTCCCACATTTTTTTATTTTATTCACGGAACAGACTTCACCAATCCTGACTTCTGTATAGTGTATGCTTGATTACAGTCTAGACAGTTTTAATATTTAAATTATGTAGCCAATATATTTTGTTATAATATCTCAAACTAAGAAGACAACTTTTGTCCTGAGAAATGACGTCCTTAGATCCTTGAAAACCTTGCATGCCTTTCTGTGTTTCCACTATTATTTTAACATGCAAAATGAGTTATCTGTCAGGGAAGTTTGTGACGGGCGGATAATAGTGTTGGTGGGGCTTTGAATGTTGTGCCAGGCATTTTGAAAGTTTGCGTCATTACCATCACCTTGAAAATTCATAGTTTGAAAAATAAAAAACGTATTCCTCGATTTTCGACAACAACTCATGTTTTTTTATTGCAATTTTGTTCCTCCTTCTGCGGGCAACACATATTCTCCTTCCTAAATCTAAATTATTTCAGTAATTATGAAAATAGTACTCTTTTTCCGAAACGCTCATAAAAATATACACATATTGCACCCAACGTTTGACAATCATTTTACAATAAATTATCGTTTTCTGAAGCCGGGATTATTTTTCGTTTATAAAATCGTAAATCTACAATTTTCGCGCACTGCCTGAGTGGAAACATTTACCAAGTACATAAATCAAGGTTCCGTGACGTGCGTTACAGAGTCGTGTAATTATGTTTTTATTGGGATGCGCGTCACGTGATCAGATCGGAGGAGTTGGCGCGAAAAATGAATGGCATTTTACAGCCCAATTCACCTTCTGTAACGTCTAATTTGGTAAAGGTTTTGTCCTCGAAAATAGTCAAAGTTAAACATATATTACGTTACAACTATTCTTTGAGCTTAGCTGTATGGTTATTGTAATACAACTAAAACACATACGAGTACACAAAACTCACAAGTAAATCATTTATTAACTCATAATCTCATTAACTCATTAACTAACAAAGTAATCGTCATCAGTGAGTGTTGCTACTACAAACTCTAACTTGAAATTTTAGTGTAATTTGTATATATTAAGTTACTTTTTCTCCTAAAACCCCTTTATTTTTTTATGTTGACATATATTTGTGAGTTCATTTTATTATACCGTATTATACTGCCTCAGGTAGAAATACAGGGCGTTTTGTCTCTTACAAAATCTCATTGGGGCACTTCACTGTAAGAATGTAGAAATAGGTTTTACTAGCATCTAGCTGACGCGGTTAGTAATAAAGCAATGTACTCAATTGGAAACTTTTAATAGATGTCGTAACTAAACAGCTTCATTGAAATGCTTTCCTATAAAATGTCAGGCTCGCCTATCGATGTTTCCATTTTAAAAATTTGAATAAAAAAATATTACGCGTTATATAGCGAATTAATTATAAGATTTATTTAATATAAATGAAATTAATTAGTAACTAGTAACAAAAACAGAATAATGATATTTTAACATACTAATGTGCAATCAATAAAGTAACATAACATACGCGTTAAAACAGCTGTTCTACGACATAACCTATAACATAAAATCAGCTGTTGTATGGAATCATATGTTAGCTTAATTTAAGCTAAAGTAGATGTGTTAGAGCGCGACGCCAACTCGAAGATATTCCCCGTAGGCTACAATGTTTCTGTTTAGTTTGCCCAAAACAAGAATCAATTTGTCATAATTCCATTTGACTGACGTTTTCTTAATTGTATCTTTATATAGATATAATGATATTTTGTAGTATAAAATAATAATAATAAACAATAAATGTTTAGAATATAACGTAACATAATATATACCATTGAATAATAGTGAATAATTACCAAATTAATTCATCTCTAAAACCGTTAGATTCTGTTAATTATGAAATATTGGAGGTTATTTGATAGTAGGTAGGCCTAAAAATACTAGTGGCAAAAGCATAAAGTTATTGTTGAATGAAAATATCAAAATACAGTTTTTAAAATAACAACCGCGTCATCTTTTTGCTGTCGTTAAATATTAAATACGTGTGACTTTGTGTGTTCGTTCAATACGCAGTGGGTCTTGAGATTCGAAAAAATCAGAAGTGTTTGCAATGCTATATAGAATAAACGGTAGGAAATGTTTAGAATTAAAGTTCAGCCGTAATAAATACAAATTTAACGTTATCGCTTTGCCGCATCCGAGCACACGGCAACAACACTTTGCAATTATCCAGCAATCGCATCTCGCTCTAAGCGCCGTGGAACACAGTCAGGTGTAATCTAGGTACACAATCGACTCATCGAAATTAACGGTAACATCTCTGCGGAAACACAATCATCTCGCTACGTCACTTCCGTATTAGCCGGCTCCTTGAAACTGTGTACGTCCTCTCTTCCACCCATTCGTTAACATCACTCGATGGAAGTGTAACAAGTAATATAAACAACAGTGTCTTAGTCAATTCCAATTTGAGTCAACAAATAAAAAAAATATTTTAGTTACTTTTTATTAAATAATTACAAGAAATATGAATAAAGTAACACAACCAATCCGTTAAAACAGCTGCCTTATGAAATCATATGTTATCACTTACTTTTAGCCAACTATAGCTTTACTATATTGCATACTTTGCCCCTTTTGTGAAAAGTTTTTTCCCATATAAAACTAAAATCAATTAGTTAAATTTAATTAATAAATTTTTACTTGGAAAAACTGTATTAGCATCAAATGTCATTCATTACAAATGTATTTGAACTTGAGTGGATGAATAGAAAGTATTTTATTACCGATTGAATATTTGAACAAGATAGGCTATATATAGGGAGAGTTTCAAATAATAGTAGGAAATGAAAAACGTATCCAACTGTCTGTCAAATATTTACATACAGTAATAAAACACGTCAAATATCAGTATTCGCGTAAAGCCTGATTCGAATTATTATTAACAGTTACAATTTATTGTACTCAAAATATATTCAACCGTCTCTGAATACAAATACTAGATCACGCCTATTTTTGTACGTGTGTTTGAACTTTGCACAGGCCTAAAGGTTATACTTGAAATCGCAATGGAAAATGATCACACTTTATAAGATTTGTAATATAACAAGAATAACAACATTATCAGATATTTTAAACATTATTCGCTCTTGGTAGAAATTCGATTAATTGAAAAATTAGTGAGCAATTAGTCATTGAAAACCATTGGCTAGGGAAAATCATTGAAAATAATATTAAAAGTATCATACGTTAGAAAATAATTTAAATTGTCATACGTAATGTCATATTTTGTTGCACAAACTCGGGAATATATAAATTATTATATATATATATATATATATATATATATATATATATATATATATATATATATATATATATACTCGGTATATATTTACTAGTGACAAACTAACCTAACGTGAATTTAATATTCGATAAATTTTCATCTGGGTAAACAATGGCAAAATAAAATTACAACCACAGTTTGGTAAGAGCAGTGTAATTTCACGTGCTTCGTCGGAATTTAAACAGCAACTTCCGGTTTCCGGAAAGTCAGTATCTAATTGTTCATCATAAATAGCCCTACATCCGGTTAAACAATTTCTACTTCATTCGGATCGCCAGTGTAAAGTGTGGGAAAATAATTTGTTATATTGATGTTTCAGTAATTCAGTCCATAAACCGTTAGAATATTAATTAAAATTACAGAATCAATGTGATACGAAAACATATCGAAGGATGCAATGCAAATACTGGACAATGCTTAGCATAAAGTTAAATGTCTGGGCTTTCCTTAATAAAACAATTTGCGGGTGGGGAGACCAACCACATCTACTCGTTTTAGGTAACATGGCAGATGTGTAATAAGTCAATGTCAAGATATAAGTAATTTTATATTTGAATAAAAAGTAAAAGGTGTTTGTAGATATTTAGTACGAAATAAATCTTTGCAACAAGCACGATAAGGGCTTGACAAATCTTGTCTGGGACAAAAGAAGCGCGATAATGGTGGACACCTACATCTGGGACCTATATAAAAATGCAGTAAAATCGGGTAAAACTATGCATGCAAGGCTTTTTATAATGAGATTCCTTGATTGTACAATGGAGAGTACTGCAATTGTACAACGTGAACAATTGGACATCAGGTCGAAAGTAACGGGGAGAGGCGGAAACGGCGCGAGAGGGTTATATTGCGGCATTGTTTAGGAACGTCCCTTGATGTAGAAGGGTGTCTCCTATTAATACTCTCTAGCTTCCCAGGAAACGCTTTCTCTGGCCTAAAGGGTCATTAGTTCTTTCATCCCTAGCGTCACTAATTAGGTCCCATTAGAAATAATCTTACGAAATTCTAACATTTATTTATTATATCCTACTGTGACGTAACTTTTGCAAAGTGTGTAAGAAAAAATGTTTCGCTTGTAAAATGTGAGTTAAATTAATCTATTACTAGCTTTACCAACAATAATTTTCTGCTTGTTTTAATTAAACAGATTAAAAAAAGGACTTATACCACTATTCTTTGAACTTAGCTTGTGAGGTTATGTTAATACAAATAAAAGACGTACACAATACTCACAAATTAATCATTTATTAACTCATACGCGTTTTAATGACTAAGTCATCATCTACAGTTAGTGTTGCTATTACAAACTCAGTTTTTAGTTAGTTTGTAGTAGCAACACTCACTGATGATGAAGGCCTTGTCAAGGAAACGCGTATGGGTTAATAAATGAATAATTTGTGAGTATTGTGTACGTCTTTTATTTGTATTCAAATTAATTAGTTTATTAGTATAATAATAAACAATTAATTACTATATGGATTTGTCTTTACTATAGTAACAAAGTAATTGTTACTACTGAAACCTTTAGATAGAGATTTTGAGAAATAAATACCTTACACAACCTAAAACATTGACGGAGGTTACAGTAAAACTGTTTGTCTATGAAAATAAAAATAATTTTTCAATATCACAATAATGCTTTTCACAGTTTCAAATAGTACACGCACGATTGTTTCTCTAAAACTACAATATTTCTTAAAATATTTGTGGCACAAAATAAAAGCCGTTTTTTGAGATTCAGCCGGAGAGACTGTCATCGCTTACGAAGGGTAGAGAAGGAAGTTGTGAGCACACAGATAAAGTATAGAGTAAAGTCGTAAACACTGCCCAGTAGAGGTTAACAAGGGTGTCTGGTCTCGCGTGCCTACGTAGACATACCGTGCTGTTACACCCTCTTGTAAGGTGGATGGGATTAGGCAGACATAATGATCCTAAGGCCGTGTGTAATGACATTGAGTAGGCAGGATCGATTGTCTGGAGCAGATCTGCTTCTTGGTACTACTTTTCTTCCATAAAGGGTGTTATTTGTGACTTAATACAGTCAGTACTGCCAACTGCATCGGGAAGTGATATTCATTGTAAGAATTTACATTGGCTTTCTTTACGATATGTGTCCCCTTAAGTGACTCAAAGCCTTACAGATCCAATTCATTTTCAATTTGCCCGTTTGTCTGGGTTGAAGCTGCAGAGTTGTAAAGTCCACGTTAAGTTTAATTCCTTCATCCCTAATATTACAACGCGTCTGTTAAGAAATAATATTAATAGCTTTAAAAATATAATAATAATAGCAACAATAATATTGTATTATATTATATAACAATAAATTATAATTAGTAATATTAATAATGTATTAATTAATTAATAATTAAATATTAGATATATTTATTTTATATCAGTTTTTTTATAATGGTTATTTTACTGTGTATGATGCCTATTTTACTGCTGATAGGCGTTACTTTACAGTCGATAAGAGTTATTTTACAGTTAGGTCTTATAAATTGTTTACAGTTTATAATAGTTAAGACCAAACAGTAGACATCTTTGTTTTTTAAAATCAATCGGCTTAAAAAAATACATTTTCATCTCAACGTCTGCTCTGGTGATGTGAGTTCTTCCCAGACTTAACGTCTCGCGGATTATCTCATTAGTAAAGCGATATTATTGACTTATTATCCGAGCTGTTGGCAATGTAACTAAAATGATCTTGTACTGAATAGTTTCAATAAGTACTGTAGCACGACGTAGCCATCTTTGCCTTGTCTTGGTGGGCTGAGGGGGCATGAAATGTGGGCTCTATCTCCTAGTACTGTAGCACGACGTTAGCCATCTTTACCTTGTCCTGGTGGGCTGAGGAGGCACGAAATGTGGGCTCTATCTCCTAGTACTGTAGCACGACGTTAACCATCTTTGGCTCTTCCTGGTAGGCTGAAGGGGCATGAAATGTGGGCTCTATCTCCTTGTACTGTAGCACGATATAGCCATCTTTGCCTCTTCCTGGTGGGCTGAGGGGGCATGAAATGTGGGCTCTATCTCCTTGTACTGTAGCACGATATAGCCATCTTTGCCTCTTCCTGGTGGGCTGAGGGGGCATGAAATGTGGGCTCTATCTCCTTGTACTGTAGCACGACGTTAGCCATCTTTGCCTCGTCTTGGTGGGCTGAGGGGACACGAAATGTGGGTTCTATCTCCTAGTACTGTAGCACGACGTAGCCATCTTTACCTCGTCTTGGTGGGCTGAGGGGACACGAAATGTGGGCTCTATTTCCTTGTACTGTAGCACGATATAGCCATCTTTGCCTCTTCCTGGTGGGCTAAGGGGGCATGAAATGTGGGCTCTATCTCCTTGTACTGTAGCACGACGTTAGCCATCTTTGCCTCTTCCTGATGGGCTGAGGGGGCATAAAATGTGGGCTCTATATCCTAGTACTGTAGCACGACGTTAGCCATCTTTGCCTCTTCCTGGTGGGCTGAGGGGGCATGAAATGTGGGCTCTATCTCCTAGTACTGTAGCATGATATAGCCATCTTTGCCTCGTCTTGGTGGACTGAGGGGACACGAAATGTGGGCTCTATCTCCTAGTACTGTAGCACGACGTTAGCCCTCTTTGCCTCGTCTTGGTGGGCTGAGGGGACACGAAATGTGGGCTCTGTCTCCTAGTACTATAGCACGACGTAGCCATCTTTACCTCGTCTTGGTGGGCTGAGGGGACACGAAATGTGGGCTCTATCTCCTTGTATTGTAGCACGACGTTAGCCATCTTTGCCTCTTCCTGGTGGGCTGAGGGGGCATGAAATGTGGGCTCTATCTCCTAGTACTGTAGCACGATATAGCCATATTTGCCTCGTCTTGGTGGGCTGAGGGGACACGAAATGTGGGCTCTATCTCCTTGTACTGTAGCACGATATAGCCATCATTGCCTCTTCCTTGTGGGCTGAGGGTGCATGAAATGTGGGCTCTATCTCCTAGTACTGTAGCACGACGTTAGCCATTTTTGCCTCTTCCTGGTGGGCTGAGGGTGCATGAAATGTGGGCTCTATCTCCTAGTACTGTAGCATGATATAGTCATCTTTGCCTCTTCCTGGTGGGCTGAGGGGGCATGAAATGTGGGCTCTATCTCCTAGTACTGTAGCACGATATAGCCATCTTTGCCTCGTCTTGGTGGGCTGAGGGGACACGAAATGTGGACTCTATCTCCTAGTACTGTAGCACGATATAGCCATCTTTGCCTCGTCTTGGTGGGCTGAGGGGACACGAAATGTGGGCTCTATCTCCTAGTACTGTAGCACGACGTAGCCATCTTTGCCTCTTCCTGGTGGGCTGAGGGGACACGAAATGTTGACTCTATCTCCTAGTACTGTAGCACGATATAGCCATCTTTGCCTCTTCCTAGTGGGCTGAGGGGGCATGAAATGTGGGCTCTATCTCCTTGTACTGTAGCACGATATAGCCATCTTGGCCTCTTCCTGGTGGGCTGAGGGGGCATGAAATGTGGGCTCTATCTCCTTGTACTGTAGCACGATATAGCCATCTTTGCCTCTTCCTGGTGGGCTGAGGGGGCATGAAATGTGGGCTCTATCTCCTTGTACTGTAGCACGACGTTAGCCATCTTTGCCTCGTCTTGGTGGGCTGAGGGGACACGAAATGTGGGTTCTATCTCCTAGTACTGTAGCACGACGTAGCCATCTTTACCTCGTCTTGGTGGGCTGAGGGGACACGAAATGTGGGCTCTATTTCCTTGTACTGTAGCACGACGTTAGCCATCTTTGCCTCTTCCTGGTGGGCTGAGGGGGCATGAAATGTGGGATCTATCTCCTTGTACTGTAGTACGATATAGCCATCTTTGCCTCGTCTTGGTGGGCTGAGGGGGCACGAAATGTGGGCTCTATCTCCTAGTACTGTAGCACGATATAGCCATCTTTGCCTCGTCTTGGCGGGCTGAGGGGACACGATATGTTTGCTCTATCTTCTAGTACTGTAGCACGACGTAATTATTTTTGCCTCGTCCTGGTGGGCTGAGGGGGCACGAAATGTGGGCTCTATCTCCTAGTACTGTAGCACGATATAGCCATCTTTGCCTCGTCTTGGCGGGCTGAGGGGACACGATATGTTTGCTCTATCTTCTAGTACTGTAGCACGACGTAATTATTTTTGCCTCGTCCTGGTGGGCTGAGGGGGCACGAAATGTGGGCTCTATCTCCTAGTACTGTAGCACGATATAGCCATCTTTGCCTCGTCTTGGCGGGCTGAGGGGACACGATATGTTTGCTCTATCTTCTAGTACTGTAGCACGACGTAATTATTTTTGCCTCGTCCTGGTGGGCTGAGGGGGCACGAAATGTGGGCTCTATCTCCTAGTACTGTAGCACGATATAGCCATCTTTGCCTCGTCTTGGCGGGCTGAGGGGACACGATATGTTTGCTCTATCTTCTAGTACTGTAGCACGATATAGCCATCTTTGCCTCGTCTTGGCGGGCTGAGGGGACACGATATGTTTGCTCTATCTTCTAGTACTGTAGCACGATATAGCCATCTTTGCCTCGTCTTGGTGGGCTGAGGGGACACGATATGTTTGCTCTATCTTCTAGTACTGTAGCACGACGTAATTTTTTTTGCCTTGTCCTGGTGTACAGCACAAAACCTGGACATGCAAATAGAAACCACAATTAACAGCTCTGTAGATATAAATGCTTAGACGTAACAAAACAAATATTTCATGCAAGTTTAATAACATTATTTCTACCAAGTGAATGTCTACAATAACTTGAAACTAAATTAAAAAATGTTTTTGTAACAAAAGAATTTAATACTTTTAAATCGCTTGTTGAGATAAACACGATAAATACTCCAATAATTACTACTAAAAATAACAATTTGTATTAAAAACCGTGACCAAAGGTAATTTAGGAAGTATAATCGAACAAGGTTTCTCACGCATAAAAATAATTATTTGATATAATGGTTTTAATCTGACGCTAGTCTACATTTATATTTGCTACAAATATTATAGATACATAATCCCGTGTAAATCATTTACATTAATTTAAAAAAAATGGTAACTCACGCTGCTTCAAACAAATGTTTTAACGTACCTAAAGTTTATTCTAACATTTATTTCTGCTTTACTTCACTCATTTTTCTACGCCAGCAATGCTAAAGGACGTTTAGTCGCGGATTTATGTAAACTGTCTCGCATCCGACAGGGAATTACCTCAGCCTTAATCAGCGTTGCCAACCAAATGAAATTAAATTTACATTTCAATTTCTGAACGGAAATTTTAATTGTGTTAAATAGTGGAGGTAAACACACTGTTTCTATCTACTTTCGATCCGTCAGCGGTTTCTCTAATGCTTTAGTGTTATAGTGCAACGCCCTTGCAATTATTTACACGTTGGTGCATGTTTAAAGATTTATTTATTCTTTTGGATTTTAACAAAAAGCGAAGGTTACTGTTCAGTAGGTATATTTATAGAAATGAATACTTATTTTGTCACACCTGACTTTCCGACATTTTCACATAAGGTTCATGCCCTCAGCATCGTCTCTACACCATGCCTTCAAATCACTCAAAGATATGATCGTATAAAGTGGTCTCTATAGATTTATGGTCGGTACGACGTAAATATCGCAGTACTGACCATATACACCGCTTTGTAGCCAAAGGGAGGGTGCAGTTATAAAGGCCTACAGCTGTCTATCCACCTGTAGGGGCTGCCAAGTGAGTAGGAAAGTGGAAATTAGGATAATTGAGTTCCGATATCATGTTCCAGAATTACACGCGTACGATGCACTCGAGAAATAGTAGGCGTTAAAATCACCCAACAATGCGAATGTATTATATTAGGGTCATGAATTTAGCAAATTTGTCTTCATTTTATGTATTTACTTTTGCTTCTTCACCGACAATTTCTTGACATTGAACCCCGACCTTTTTTCGTTTACAAGCCTATATTTCTTCATCTTTAATCACAGCTATATTTTATTTGGAATATAAATATGCTTTCCCGTAAATATTATTATAATATAAAAGTTTTATTAAAGCAATATAAACCTAAGTTTAACGAATAGAAGTTACGTTTCGCGACTTTGAAGGTTCGCTGACTTTTGTAGCTTAATAAATTCAAAGCTTACTCTTAGATCCTTACCCTTAACATAGAGTACTTTTTTTACATCCATTATTAGATATCCGGCGTTTTCGCAACGACTAGTATATTGATTTCAGAGACAATCAAGTAAATCTTGTAACTTATATACAAATATAATACGACTATAAATATAAACTACGAGTATATAGATATGAAAAATATGAAAAGATAAAAATACAAGAGTAATATCTTGAATCACACGATTCAAAGCTTTCCGTTGGCAAAAAGTACCAATATCATCAACCTTTAAGAAATTACAGAATGAATATCTATGAAGTTTTAGAAATATATAAATAAATTAATAAGAAAAAAATGAACAGATACAAATAAAATCAAAATCAGATACTATATTCAATGTATGTAGTGTTAAGGCAGCAGATTAATAAACTTGACAATATTGTAATAGATTTGGCAACACTGTTAGATCTAATTAACACTTGTATGTATGACATTATTTGTTATTCCTGATTATATTGGTACTGTTTGACAGGGAAAAACTTTGACTTGTATGACTCAATAAGTTATTCTTGTATTTTTTCTCCTCTTATTTCGTCATTAATTTACAAGAATACATATTTTATTGTTTTTATATATAAAGTCTATACGTGGTTTATAAGGATAATAGTTTTTGTCTCTGCCTAACACACAGTTATTGCTCCTGCACGTTCCTAAAGCCACTCCTAGGTTCAGAATGTACGAATTCAAACACAAAAAGATTGATTGATTACTCTTAGGCATCTTCTTTCCAGTTCCCGACAACCCCCCCCCCCCCGTTCTGTTAGTAGCCTATTTAATAAACAAGCGTCGCCTTTATGTAAGTAGGCCCTCTAAATCCTGGTTTTATGGCTTGACTTTAACAACTTTTGATTTTAAAGCAGCAGTATGCTGAGTACAAGACGATATAACCTTCGTTCGGATTGGTTATAAATCCGTATTGAGACGTGTTTGGAATGTGTTGTCAGAAAGAGATTTGAAACTTTGTTGAAGCATTCATTCATTTAATGATGGAAACAGGTTTCACTCAATAGATCACAAACTTTGTTCTATTATTATGCAGTAATAAAAGAAGTGGCTTTAAAATTAATCTCAAAGTCCTCCATCTCCATCGTATTATTTCTAACTTTACTGTTTTTAATATCTGTAAATCTCGTTTTATTTAACTTAGTGCTTCGCTTTGTAACCGACTTTAACTTTACCCTGGAATTTGTTATTTCTAGTACGTGCTACACCGAATGTTATTTCTCTTATGAAAGTTCACATTCATTTTCAATCTTACTTTGTTATGGAAAGGTGAAATGAAATCCTCAATGTAACATAGTTTTTTAGCCTAACCTAACCTTCAAGTTATTTTCTAACCTAACCTAACCTGAGTTATTTTGTAACCTAACCTTAAGTTATTTTCTAACCTAACCTTTAGTTATTTTCTAACCTAACCTAACCTAACCTTTAGTTATTATATAACCTTCAGTTATTTTGTAACTTAACCTAACCTTTAGTTATTTTCTAACCTAACCTTAAGTTATTTTCAAACCTGACGTTTAGTTATTTTCTGACCTAACCTAACCTTCAGTTATTTAGTAACCTAACCTACCCTTTAGTTATTTTCTAATCTAACCTAACTTTTATTACTTTCTAACCTAACCTAACATTCAGTTATTTTCTAACCTAACCTAATCTTAAGTTATTTTCTATTCTAACCTAACAAATTTTGACGTTGTTTTTTAGGAAAATTTTTATATTATTTAATCTTGAAGAAATGAAGCTATTTTCCCAGTATGAAGTTTTGGAGAAATTTAATTACAAAATATTTTTCTCTATAATCATGAAAATAAAGTATTAATGGTAAGCTTTAAAATAAAGATAGTTCTGTTAGCAATAAACAAAAATCCTCATTGTCGCGCAACAATTTTTTTTGTGCTACTTGTTATGTAAAAACATATTATGTGACTCTGTGAGACTAAGAATTAATTACAAACGTCTGTTTTGTGAAATCAATGGGAACACAAAAGACATGCACATATCCGTTTAGAAGTTATGTATTGACAATTATTTTATCTGTAAATATACTTTATATAAACGGAGGGAAATAGAGACGTTTGAGAGGTTTCTATATAACTTGCCTTTCTAAGACGCTCTTTCTCGCTATTTTACTTGTTCCTGCTATAGTTTCTTGTAAATTATGTGCTACAAACCTTATAAAACTAATAGTAGAGTGTGCTGTGTGACAGGGGGTAAAATACGACAAGACTTGGGTATGAAAAAGTGGGTCTGTAAGTTGAAAAAACTTGTTCAAAGGTTTCAAAGGACTTCTGGAAACTAGGCCTAAATTCAACCCTTAACAGGTGTTCTCTCTGCGTTTGGGAATTGAAGTAGTTATTTCGTGGACTATTATAAAATACACTATAGTTTTCTGGTAGATTAACTTTATTTGTTTGTACTTAGGCACTAAAGGAATAGGAGGGCTAGACACGGACACTCAAGACTTTCCCTTTATAGCGGGATACGTTAGCACCAACACTGGGAAACCTTACTGGAGGAACATTTGGCTTACACAAGAAACAGATGTTTGTCCCCATTACTGAGCGCTAGGTAATATCTTTTGTTTTCGTCACGTGCTTAACCCTTTCTTCAGCACGCCTGCAAAAACTTATAGCCCACTATATTCTACTTACATTTAATTCTACTCTCTAATTGCTGTGAACGCCACACATCTGATATCTAGCAAATTAAAGTAGGTGAAATAATACAGCCGCAATTTTGTGGTGGGAATTTGTATTCGTTTTCTTAACATTTTTCTACTTATTTTAACAAGAGAAATATTTTATTTAAAATGGCGTCGACCATTTTATCACTATCTTCAAGGGTTAAAGCGCATAGTTTTATACAGTATATTATGTTATATACTAAACATTACGTGTAACATTACTTTTGTCCAACATATTTATATTTTTAACAATGGCTTGTCTACAAACGCAAAAACAAAACAAAGATGGCAAATATATCGCCGATGACAAGGCGTTACTATCCATGCAGCCGCTAATGCTTCATCCCCCCAGCCAACGAATGAAGTCTTTAACATTTTCCTTCCGAGCAGGCTATAGATTACTTGACAACAAAATACGTAACCAAAAGCACTATTAGATAAAAATATGATAAGAGAACACACACACATATATATATATATATATATATATATATATATATATACATACGTATAATCTTTAATCTTAAAAACTTTGTTGTTTTTCGTTACTCCCAAACATTTTTATTTTTAATTTGTCGATTTTCAATTACTGATAATATTAGACAAAAAAAAAATAATGTTTTGAAGTAAGCTCTTGTTTTGTTAGGAGGAAAATTATATGTATGCATCATTATTAGTAAATAGTAATTTTGAGAAGGCGCTTAAACATGAGATGAAATGGTTGCTGCTAATAGACAGATGATTTCATTAATATTGTCGCAAAACAAGTGAAATTGTTTAAAACTTATTGAAACTTGGTCTAAATGAAATTTCGTAATGTAGGCAATTTTGTTGAAGAGTATATGTTACTTGATGAAAACGTCTATCTCGGAATAAGGACCAACAAAGGAAATCAAATAGCGGAGGCAATAAAGTCACCCCAATGGAACAGAAATAAATGTAACGAGAGGGAAAAACTAATAAAACACAATATCCAAGCTTTTGTTTTGTTAGGAGGAAAATTATATGTTTGCATCATTATTAGTAAATATTTTTTTGAGAAGGCGCTTAAACATGAGATGAAATGGTTGCCGCTAATAGACAGGTGATTTCGTTAATATTGTCGCAAAACAAGTGAAATTGTTTAAAACTTATTGAAACTTGGTCTAAATGAAATTTCGTAATGTAGGCAATTTTGTTGAAGAGTATATGTTACTTGATGAAAACGTCTATCTCGGAATAAGGACCAACAAAGGAAATCAAATAGCGGAGGCAATAAAGTCACCCCAATGGAACAGAAATAAATGTAACGAGAGGGAAAAACTAATAAAACACAATATCCAAGCTTTTGTTTTGTTAGGAGGAAAATTATATGTTTGCATCATTATTAGTAAATATTTTTTTGAGAAGGCGCTTAAACATGAGATGAAATGGTTGCCGCTAATAGACAGGTGATTTCGTTAATATTGTGGCAAAACATGTGAAATTGTTTAAAACATATTGAAACTTGGTCTAAATGAAATTTCGTAATGTAGGCAATTTTGTTGAAGAGTATAGTTACTTGATGAAAACGTCTATCTCGGAATAAGGACCATCAAAGGAAAGCAAATAGCGGAGGCAATAAAGTCACCCCAATGGAACAGAAATAAATGTAACGAGAGGGAAAAACTAATAAAACACAATATCCAAAAGCGTACTTTAAGGGGCGAGGCCCTGAACTCTTGCTAAGGTGCCAGAATGCAATATTGGTGTAGTAATTTTATGCGTTAAATTGGTTAGGAGTTATTATTTTTTACATAAACTTTTTAGAAGGAAATATGAACCCGCCTTCTAGATATCCGATGTAACCAGCCCCGGTGTGAATCAGCCTTCTAAGCATGAGTTGAGAATCAGCCTTATAGATATGAAATGTGAACCCGCCTTCCGGTTATACAGTGTGAATCAGTCTTCTGGATATGCGTTGTGAACTAGCCAACTAGATGTGCGATGGAAATCAACATTCTAGAAGTACGATGTGAGCTATACTTCCAGATATCGTAGATATACGATGTGAACCAGCCTTTTAGATTACAGTGTGAATCAGCCCTCGAGATGTGAACCGGTTAAGTAGATGTGATATGTGAACAAGCTTTCTACATGTACGCGTGTGGGTGCGTGTGTGTGTTCGTACGAGTGCGCAGCTTTTTCCTACTAAACACAAACGTTTCGGAAATCAAGAAACCTTTTGTTTTTGAAATTGACAGGAATAGGCTATCAACAACAAAATGTATACTTTTTTCTGTCTTGCTTTATCTTGATACAAGAATAAAGCCTGTATGCTACAAACTTATATTTCTAATGTTGTATCAGAGAATACCTTTATCAGAGCTTTGTTTACACAGTTTGTAATTGTTGTGTGTAAATAATGCCTGGGAGACAGAGGATAAGGGTGTAAAGAAACCTCCCTCATTATGGGCTAAGTCTATTCCTCAACACGGCTCCTCCCCCCACCCCAACGTAGCGCCATGTTTTATCAGCAGACATACATATATCTAGTTAGTATGTATTAGAGTTACGTAGCTAGTGTGTTGCACTAAGATCACTAAATATGTTCGTTGCCCCTTGATGTAGCCCACTGTGCGTTGGCTTCAACAATTAATAGCCTCTTCGTGTTTCTTAAATAGACGATTATACGAGGTATACTACGGTAATTTAATAAATACAAATTATTTTATTATATAAAAAGAAAATAATAATTGAATCAACGCGAACAAATTTATTTTTTACAGTTCTGCTATTATTTTACACTCCCTAAATTCATTTATATATCTTGTTGAAATTTTAAATCGTTAATCAAATACTTTCTATTCATCCAATCAAGTTCAAGTACATTTTGTAATCTTGTAGTGGTTAACACTTGATGTTAATACAGTTTTTTTTAATATGAATTCACTAACTAGATTTAATAATGAACTCTATTTTGCACTTAACATTTGGGTTCTGTCATTGTATATAGGCTACATATTTATATTAATTGTATTTATCTAATGAAAAGTATCTAAAATAAAAATTTCCCCTGTTGACCTAAGTAGGAATAATTGACTTTAAACAATTTTTTATTTCACTTGTTTATGTAAAGAATTATAGCCGACCTACAATGGTTGCCTTTGTTCATTTCTCATAAAACAACGATACCCACTTTATTGTTCAAAGCAATAAAGATATTGAAATGTTTTGTGGAGAAACGGCAAAAACCACACAAGCCATAACTAGCCTTTCTATACCTAGTACCTATACTTCAGCGGTTCCCAACCTTTTTTATCGTGCGGCACACTAACTAAAATCCACATTTTGTCACGGCACACTAAATTAACTAATTTCTGGAACGAACTTCTATTAGAGACGTACCAACAACGATTACTATTTTTGTTATTTTCCGATTATAAACATCAAGAAATAATTGTTAAATAATTTTAAACAACGAGTATTCGACAAGAAATAACAGGGGGATAATAATAATAATAATATATTTCAATACAACAAATGTATATATTTTAACTTTGACAAAAGATTTAGTCTTAGTGGGAGATTTGTGATTGGTGGTCCTTCATTATGTGTTCCTTTCTGGGTCGGATGGTTGACAAACAAACCCGCAAGTCGTCTTCCAAAGTTTTTAGTTGGGAACGATGTTTTGTCTTGATGGCGTTCATTGAGGAAAAAGCCGCTTCACAGAGGTATGAGGTCGAAAAGGGAAGTATTGCTTTCATGGTTTTCTTTGAAATCAAAGGGTACTCGTTTATGAGAGGAACCCAAAAGGATGAAATGTCTACATTTGTCTTTGTTTTCGTTAGTTTTGACTCCACCTCTGCTTCTTCAACTAATTTACTATACTGTAATTTGAGCCCACGGTCATTCTTGATGTCAATCAATTCACTTTCTTCATCAGTATTAAACATTGCAGACTCATAAGCACAGTCAATGAAAGGGTTTCTCACCCAGTCCATCGAAGAGACGTCAAGGGAGGGAAAATAATTGTTGATGTTATCTCCTAACTGACGAAGACTTTTCAAAAAAATTTCAGAAAGAGTTGAATTTATGTTGCAGTCTTTTAACAGATCAAACATGTCCCACACTGCTTGATTTTCAATTTTTTGTATCCACATTGAAAGCTTCTGCTTGAAAGAACTAATTTTGTCTGTCGATGTGAGAATATTTTCTCGCTTTCCCTGCATACCTTTGTTCAAAAAATAGAGTTTCCCAAATATGTCTGCTAAAAACGCAACTTTGGTACACCAGGCATCATCACTGAGAAAACGAGCAAAATTGGACTCTTCATAAGTAAAAAATATTAATAACTCATCTCTAAGTTCATAAAACCTTTGAAGTACACGTCCACGAGATAACCATCTTACTTCTGTGTGCAACAACAGCTGGGTGTGCTCAGCATCCATAGCTGAACACAAACTAGTGAATAATCTTGCTTTCAATGGCCTACTTTTAATAAAGTTTACCATTTTCACAACAGTTTGCAAGACATCATTCAACTCAGGTACCAAGGACGTAGCAGCAAGTGCTTCTCTGTGAAGAAAGCAATGCGTGAAAGTAATATCTGAATTTTCTTTCCTAACTAAAGCCAGAAAACCTGTCAGACGCCCCACCATCGCAGGACACCCGTCCGTACAAACACCTAAACAAGACTGCCAAGACAATCCAGCAGTAGTAATATAATCGTTCACTAACTGAAAAATGTCCCGTCCAGTTGTATGTTCAGGAAGGTCTTTGCAAAATAAAAACTGTTCGATTAAGTTATTTTCACAAATAAATCTAACAAAAGCCAGAACCTGGGGTTTCCCTGTTATATCTGTCGACTCGTTCACTTGAATAGCAAAGAAATCTGCAGCCTTGAGTTTTTCATTTACTTGAGTTTCAACATCTTTAGACATATCTTCAATACGTCTTTTTATTGTATTGTTAGAAAGCGGAATTTTTCTAACCTCTTTTTCATATTGTTCTCCAAACATAATTTTAACGATTTCACAGCACGCTGGAAGAATGGTTGTTTCAGCAGTCGTATGGGATTTCATTTTTTGTGCAATCAATTCAGCCACAGCGTAGCTGGCTTCTTGTGCTTTACTCGACACAGATGACTGTTTTGTAAATGTAGAAGCCTGAGATGTCTGATTTGATAATAGTCTTTTAAAATATGCAACAGGTTTTTCTACTGCAAATGAATGTTTTGTAAGTAGGTGCCTTTTCAACTTACTTGGTACCATGGCATCGTTAGACAACTGATCGCCACAAATTAGGCATCGAGGTTTAGGCTGTTCACCACCAGATGATGTGAAACCGAATGACAAGTAGCTTTCATGATATTGACGAAACTTGCCAACGTCACCACCGTCATTATTGTCACTACGTTTGCGTTTCATCGATCCACCTGACAAAACATTTGTCTTAATATTAACATCAATACTACGTTCATTTGAACTCGAACTCGCACCAGTATTAATACTAACATCGACACTACTTTCATATGAACTTGAACTCGCACTAGTGCTAGGTAAATCATTACACTTAGACCTAATCACAAAACGATCCATTTCAACTCGGAACCAAACAGCACTGAGAACTAACACATACTAACTGAGCGAGGAGGCGGTCTCGTGTTGTGTGGAGGGGCGATGACCTCCCCCCCTTCCACTTCCGCGGCAACAGTTACGGAGACAATACTGTCGATCGGTTGACGATACCATCGATGTCAAAATTGGTAGATTGACTTCTTACCATGCATATTTTAATCTAAAAACATTGGTTATTTTTCCAACGGTTGTATTTAACCACGACGAAATAAATACATAATTACAACCCTTAATTTCGCGGCACACCTACCACGATCTCACGGCACACCAGTGTGCCGCGGCACACTGGTTGGGAATCGCTGCTATACTTAGTACCCTATACTTAGTACTTCGTATAACTACCCTATACTCTATACCTTAGTACTTCGTATAACTACCCTATACTCTATACCTTAGTACTTCGTATAACTACCCTATACTCTATACCTTAGTACTTCGTATAACTACCCTATACTCTATACCATAGTACTTCGTATAACTACCCTATACTCTATACCTTAGTACTTTTTATAACTACCCTATACTCTATACCTTAGTAGGACGTACATACACTCAAATCATGAGACGAAAATTACGTAGACCCTATAGCCTACTTATCTTTAGGCCAGATAAGAGCCTAGAATTTTGACATGATAATGTAGTTAACTTACGTAACATGAAAATTATGCTTCTATATTATTAGTAATTAAATAAATCCATTTTCTAAATTATAACTCATAAATTCCATCATAATCGGTGGCTAGAACTACTAGTTACAAACAATGAAATACAACCGCTGCAACGAAAAGGATGGGCTTGATTTTTTCGTGTCAAGAAATTTCCTTATGACGATGTCCGACCACAAAATGGTTATTCTTTTCAAGTTGTAGTAGGATCTAATATAATATAAATCATAACTCATCAGGAATACAAAACTTAATAGCAACAGTATTAGCGTTATAAAATGAACTCTAATGATTGCTGGTTGCCGAAACTAGCAGTCGTCATCATATAGCCTACTATGTTTTATTAAAATACAAAAGTACAAAAGATAATTTATTCTTTTTGAATATTGTTTAATGTTATGACGACTGATAGTTTGTGATATGTCAGCAATTATTAATTTTTATTGTATATATTGTTAAGCGGTTGCTGTTATGTTTTGTGTTCTTTATGAGCTATAATTTATAATAGATTTCACCCTTTCCAAATTATATTACAACTTGAAAAGATAACCATTTAGTGGTTTAAATGTCGTTAATTGGACGAATATGGCGATTTCTCACCCGTAAAATTAATCCCATTTTGTCGTTAAACAAGATCTTTTCCAGTGACAAACTAGGAACAAATAACCGTTATATATTTAAATGGTTTAAAATTGTCACTTTCCAATGGATTGACGCGTTTATAATGACATCCCTACTTTACTCTCAAGCCAGGGGCAAACACGAGCGTATGTAGAGCTGATGTTACGAGTTCACCCCTTTCACAGAAAATGTGCTCCATTTCCCCTTCAAATTGTGTCTGAGTCGGCGAGATACATCTGAACGTAATTATATCACGACTTGCGACCCCGGCTTCTTATGTCAACACGCCTGAAGAAAGACCGCCTAGCGCTAACTGAGCAAACAGTCGCGCATCCGAAAGGGAAATCCTGGCACTGCTGCCAACTTGCCGGATTAATGCGATTAATTCCAAATACTCAGCGCAGACGAGAGAACAAACGTGAGTTTTGAAATTACAATGTTGCAACTCGCCTATCCTTGTTCGTCACAGATTGAAAGTTATCAAAGTTGTCTCATAAACTGTTGGACGACATTGTTTTAGGCAAACCTAATTGTAAATGTTGTCTTCAAAACGGCTAATACGCTCAAGATTTATTCCTCTTTGTTGCTTTGTATCAGATTATTATTACAATTGTGAAAGTTTGTGTGTTTGTTATCCTATCACACGCAAATATTGAACCGATTGAAAAGACTTCTGCTATGAAGATGAGGTACTCGAGATGGACATAGACCTATTAGTTTCAAAAATTTCGATTTCAAATACCTTTTTTATTAGTTATTGCAAAATTATTGTTTATAATCATATACTATTGTAGCTATTTCTTTTCCAGCCGAATATGCAGTCTATTATTTAATTAAACGTAAGAGTGATTAATATAGATGCAACTAATAATCAATAGAAGGCGGTATTCAGCCTATGACTTACTACTGGCATTTCGATTAAGAGAATAATAAAATTTCGTTCGATTGTATTTCTTTTTAGGTTAGTTTGCATAGATCTAATGCTTAGATTTTATTACTTTATTTCATGTACATTATTACCTTAAAATGCTATTAAATTGCAAATTTCTTCAATTGATTTGTTAATGAATAGGTTATATTAAAGTCTAATCTAAGATGCCGATGGATTCATTAGAATACTGGGCAGTGCTTGAACGAGACCAATGCTGATTGGCGAGGAACAGGTTTTGTTGGCGGGGCTTCGGATCCTATCATTACATTTTTTTAACTTTATGCAGTTTCTTCCTCTAAGAATAGTGACTTAATATTCAAAATGGACACAACTGTTTATTCTTATAGAATTTTTTAAAGGATACATGTCTTTACAGGAAGGTTTAAAAATAATTATATTTCTGAAAATGAATTAATAATGATTTTTTAATTTTAATAAAGGAGGAATTGTGTTGATGTAAATTTATTGAATTTATTTTTAATTAATCGTTGCTATAGAGATAGTTCGGACATTAATTCTATTCCTGAATTGACAAGCCCACTTCATTCACTCATTAATTCTACCCCTGAATAGGTAAGCCACTTCATTCACTCATTAATCACTTATTAAGTTTCCCCCTGAGGGGAATAGCCATGCTATTCGTTCACTCACGAATACTACTCATGAATAGGCAAACTACTTCATTCACTCAATAACTCTACCCCACAATAGACAAGCTACATTATTCACTTAATAATCACTCATTAATTTTATTTCTGAGTATACAAGCCACATCCTTCACTCAATATTCACACATTAATTCTACCACTGAATAGGCATGCTATTTCATTCACTCATGAATAGGCAAACTACTTCATTCACGCAATAATCACACAATGACTCTACTCCAGAATAGACAACCTACATTATTCACTCAATAATCACTCAATAATTTTAACTCTGAACATACAAGCCACATTACTCATTCAGTAATCACTCATGAATTCTATTCCTGAATAGACAAACCTCCACAGATATAAGAAATCAGTAAACGAAATACTGCTGCTCATTATGCACAATCATCTGATCGCCATCTGGTTTTAGAACGAAACATACCCGGAAAACCCATTGCGGAAAACACCTCTCCCAAAGAAACGGCGCGGCGACCGAATATTTCTGTTAAAACTAGAGCTTGAACAAGGACAATTGTTTGCCGGTGACCGTAAAAACAGAGGCTGTAAAGGGAACCACTTTGTTCATTCGTTGGACTGCAATGTTCTTGTAACAAACACTAATGATATTTCGGCTGTAAAGGGACATTTTGTCCCCAGAGCAACCATTCTGCAAGAAAGCGCAAGGAGAATGGCAATACTAAACACATGTAGAGTTCGTAACTAGGGATTGTAACCTTTGTGAAGTCTGACGTCGACGTCTTTGTTAAATGTTCCTTTCAAAGTTAAAAAATAACCACCACAAAGAGGACAATCATAAAAACCAATGTTATGTTTTTAATAATCAAAACAAATTTGCCATTTATTTAAAATGTGTCATTCTTTTTTTTGTTATTGTTATAAAAAGATGGAATTTTGTTAGGTTTATTAAAAATAATCGACATGACTTGGCTGTTATTATTAAAAGTAGAATGGATGGGCTTTACTTTTGGGGAGATTTTAATGCCTATAGATTCTAACAAGTTTTGTTAGGTTTCTATTAAAAATAATCGACATGACTTGGCTGTTATTATTAAAAGTAGAACGGGTGGGCTTTACTTTTGGCGAGATTTTGATGCCTATAGATTTTAACAAGTTTTGTTAGGTTTCTATTAAAAATAATCTACATAAATAGGCGGTTATTATTAAACGTAGAATGAATTTTTGGAAGATTCAATGCTTTGTATTAACAATGGTAAGATTTTCATTAGTGTTAAGATATTAACAAGTTTTTATTAAATTGCTTTCTTGTCGGTCTATCGCTTACAAATTTTACAACCCTTAATCCCCTTAAAACCCTGACCTAGAGACTATTAGCATATATACATATACACACACATATAAATGTGTTTTAAGACAAACAGCTCTCGAGAATGTTATTAGATGATTATGTTTATTACTTTAGCCAGACGAAGGCTTGTAAATTGTCAACTAAATTCGATAACCTGGATTCAGAGCTTGTAGTTTGAGTTTATTGATTTCCTACGCCTTCTTGATTGAATCAACTAGCGAGCGCTGACAAAATCAAGTTACTTCTTGTGTGCCGCTCTCAATCTTCGCCAACTCTGATACTCTATGGCTTGATCATCGATGCTTTGCGAAATCGAATTATTTACTGCCTAGAGGTTTTTGCGTCATTTCGTCACTAGGTTCGATAGTTTTGGCATCGTCAACGTTAAAGACACAGTGTTATCTATGTGGGATAGGTTTCGTTTTTGCGGTAGTGTAACCTGATATAGAGCAATAGGGTCTAGCCCTATATATATTTAAACGTATATGGATTTATAGTAAAGCTTATGGGTTTAAAAGGTTATTCCAATCACTAAGCTAATCTGGAGCCTTATTGTTGCTTTACAATAAACAGGTTTGTTTATAAAATACTTCTCCACTTTAACTATAATGTAAAGATGTCCAACCCTCAGTCTAGGCAAATTAAGAACATTTACTAATTTTTCGCAAGTGGGGTTTATTTGAAGAATATCATCACATTTTTATTATACATGATGTTTTGTAGATAAGTTTGTTAACAAATGTATGTTGGAGACTTTAATACCGGTCCAGCAAGATATACTTCACAAAACCGACCCTGCTATATTTATACTGTTGAAGCTTATCCTATTTTATTTTATACTTCTCTTGACAGCATTGTCAGCTCGAACGTATTGCAGAGTAATTCTTTACCTCTTTCATAAATATCCTGTTGTTGTAAAACTTACTCAAAACGTAATATTAACACACACATTTCCTATACAGAATGTAAGCTCTGAATTCAACTATTGAAAGCAACTTAGAAGTTTACGTAGATTTTCACGATGGGCAGATAGAAATGACTTTGAGCAGTTTGGATTCTCATATCAATCTTCTTTTCCAGCTTCAGTAATGCTAAATATCCATCGATCACTTGCCTACGTAACGCAACAGCCCTGCACGTTTTCCCGGCCACGCCTCCTTTACCCTTTGCTTAACAACAATCTCTAATTAAAGCTTTCCCTTAAATCCACATCAGCGCTCAGTCATTTTCTTTCATCAACAAGAAATCTCTAATTTTATCGCAGTTTTTGTACAACATAGGATTATTTAAATTATACTAAGCTTTTAGCCGATATTTACTGTCGGAGGTTAAATGAAAACCCAATACTAAATCTAAAGTATTAAATACGTATCATATCTATAGGGTATGTCTTAGGTTCCCCACGGCTCACTCGATATTATACTGTCGTTAGTTCACCAGTCAGGTTTAGATCATAATACCATATAACGCGAGATTGGTGATCTAATGCACCTACAGACCTACAACTCGTTTCTGTCTGACGCTTGACTGCCTTATAGCTGCCTTATAAAATGTTTATTCTTACAATTCAAGTGAATTTTTTTCAATATAAATTTGCTTTATAATACACACACACACACACACACACACACACACACACACACACACACACACAAACACACACACACACACACATATATAATATATATATATATAGATAGATAGATATATATATTCTTGATATTTTACGTTATCCATTGTTTTTCCGTTGCCCTGACTTTATGAAGTTAATATATTACTATTGTAAGAAATTTTATCCACCATTAAGTGCAATGACTTTACCTTGAGTGATGAGGCGCCTTTCGGTCACTTGAC
>JBAIZL010000004.1:18602751-18862663 GCA_036971475.1 Prosapia bicincta
GGGAACAAGTAAGGAAATAGTGTTCTATTATAGGTATATTGGTTGCAGTGGTATTGTTAGGGAAAATGGCTGAATATTTATAGATTTCAGATTCTGGCGAGGGTTTACTCGGCGGATACAACGCGCATTGTTTTTAGGTAACAGTTATTTTGGCGGAAAAGGGCGGCGGCGATAACAGCGCTATCTGTACGCCCGACACGCCGCTCCGAAACACACTCCACTATATATCACTTCCCGCCTGTGAATATTAAGTTTGAAATTAATGCATTTGCTGGTCTTATTAAAAGTGTGATTTAACGCATCTTTGCGGTCTAGGTTTTATATTTTACATTTTTCGTAACTATATGTTCACATGAAAATATTTTTAAAATTAATAAAACGTTATTTAATTACTGGAACACAAACAAGCAACATCTTTCCTTCAAAAAACGAATATTGAGCATTTGTGGAGTATTACTCTTTACGAACGTTTTTATGATTTAGGGGCCCAAAATTTGTGCACGAACAGAGGATCCGAACTCATAAACAGTAACATATGCACGGGGTTGTGTGTATGTGAGCGCGCGCGCGCGCGCGTGTGTGTGTTTGCGAATATAAGACGTCGAAGGTTCAACGCTAAAGCAATAACAAAATTATTATGAGATACAGTTATTTATTTGCCTGTAACCACGTGGTAAGTAGAACGATGGGCATAAACTCTGTCAAGCGTCCTTCTTTGCTTCACCGTCGTGTGTACTATTGCTCCCGTCTCTTAGTAACTCGGACTAAAGCACAACTTTCCAAAAACAAACACCTCTTTTCACTGCGCTTCGGCGTTACAGCAGCAGTGTTGGGGAAGTTTCACTTTGGCGAAACTCTTTCCAGCAACGTTGCTTTCCTGATTAGCATTTCTGTTATCCTTTGTCCCTTAAGGAAGCGTATTTGTTCTTCTTTAAACTTTCCTAACAATTTCTCCCCATACAACAACTTTGCACAACAGATTTCTATCCATAAAAGAATCAAAACCTTCTTTAATCATTTTAATCATAGAAAGAATTTTTAATTAATTTTTTTTCAACATTAGCTTTTAATTGCATTTTTTATATGTGTCAAAGCATACAATGATAGTATTTTGCCTTTTCTTTTGATTGTGTAATAGCATTGTTTTATATATATTTTGATCTACTTATTAATTTACATATTTTCAATAACAAGAATATTTATAGGATAAAATGGAGGCAGCTTTTCCTCTACGAAATATATTGACATCTATAAGAGGGCTGTACGCTATTCTATAAGGCGTCTCAGGTTAAGTTGAGGCAAACCAGGTAGCTGGGGGATTAGGACCGGCCTGGGCCTATGAATAGGCTGGGACACCCCGGCGAGAACATATCAAATGTTTGTTTTATAGTAATTAAGAAAACCGTATAAACGTTTTCTTCATATAATGCGTATTTATTAGATTAGGGAGTAATCGGCGATGCATCAATAATGGATGCTCTCGCCGGGCTGTCCCAGCATATTCATAGGCCCAGGCCGGTCCTAATCCACCAGCTATCTGGCTTGCCTCAACTTGACCTGAGACGAACTATAGTGGTATAGCAGTTGTTTATCAGAGTTTTGTTTTAGCTTTGACAGTGTACAAAAATCTTGAAGATATCAACATGTTACATTGATGAAATCCTTCTAAAATTTTGTTTTATAAGTAACGTAGTTAATAAAATGTATATAGCCTACATTAATCAATAAATATTCAACTAGTAACATTAATATTCAATAGTAAATAATATTCGACGTCATATATACATTATTTATAGCTTACCCTCGCGCGCACACACACACACACTCACTCAGACTACACATAAATATCATGATACGTATTCTATAATCATATATTATAATAATGATACTATAATCTATTGATTACTTTAATTTATAGCTATAATTTTGAATATAATTAATATTATTTGAGGTAAACAATATTAGAAGCAAGATTAAGTGTTAGACCAATCACTTCGCTGAAAGCTTTCTGCCAACTTTAACGTCAGCTTTATGACGTAGTAGTTGCCTGTCAAGTGGCAATACATAACCTAGTATATATAATGTGTATAGTAAAATCTAAATTTAAACATGTGTTGGTTCTACAGATTTTTAAAACAAAACTGAAAATGTTTAAAATTGGCTTGGAAATAAGGTTTTTCGATTTTATGAAAACCTATAACAGCATTCCCAAACCGAGCTCAAACGGAGGGTCTATTTGGCGCCACAAACGACTTGACGAAACTTTAGGCGCGTAGCTTTATATGAAATTCGTTTGTTAAGTAAAGGAAACTGTATTGATAAATCAACCCCTCCTTATTGTGAAAGTAAAGTCCACAGGGTGTGTTTTTATCTCGTCAACGACATGAGATATGGTAACAAATAAATATACACGCCTACTGCAAGTTGCAAGTTAGCTATGTACATGTGTGTTCATATTATAGCATATTTCTGTCAGTGTAGCTCCTTTACGACTAATGATAAGCCTTCAAATCGAAGCTTCTAAGCTTTCATTCGTTGTATTGGAAGCATGTAGTTTATTGCTTTCTTTTCTTCTGAAGTTAACTTGTTTTGTCAGACGTTCCATGAGACATCTCTGATGCACGTATCTAACGGGTACCTGAAGTACTCTATTGTACAGAGAAGAATGTGTCGGTCGACTGCAATACAAGTTGTCTTCTTTTAAAAGACTAAAGCAAAACATTTATTGTGTGTGGGAGAGTTTCCAAATGCACCGCGGAGACCCACAAAAAAAAAAAATTGATCCATTAAAACATATAATCACAAGAAATCAAACTTTACAATTGACTTTTGTGTTTCATTCAAATTTTACTATATGGCGCCAGGCAGTATGCCGCCACTTGGAAGAAAAATAACTGTGATTTCCAGCCCACCAAATTCATTGTTACCCCAAGCGTCCTGTTTTATCATAACTAATAAAACCAAATAAATTTTGGTACAATAAAGAAAAACAAACAAAAACAAGTAGCAAAATATAATTCAATATTATTTATAAATAGAAATCCAGCCTATGTAAACACTTTCGTATACGTGATTTTTGTAAAAATTACATTATTATCGTGAAGTATTAAAGTTTAAATCACAAGAAAATAATAAATACAATAATGTAACTAGTTGCAGGACAGTTAATGTTATCAAGGTAGTTTGTGCTGCTTTACTTATTATGAGTTGATGGTTAAGGGATGATTCTAAACATAGGAGAACCTTCCTATCCAACTGTTACAGTTCCTAACACTAAATGTTAACGTAACATATTTCTTAATACTGTCTCAAATTGCCTCACAGTAATACGAGTTGATGGTTTAGGGATGATTCTAAACATAGGAGAACCTTCCTATCCAACTGTTACAGTTCCTTACACTAAATGTTAACGTAACATATTTCTTAATACTGTCTCAAATCGCCTTAGAGTAATACGAGTTGATGATTAAGTGATGACTCTAAACCTTATAGAACGTTCCTATCCAACTGTTACAGTTCGTAACACTAAATGTTATCGTAACATATTCCTTAATACGGTCTTAAATTGCCTCACAGTAATACGAGTTAATGGTTAAGAGATAATTCTAAACTTAGGTGAACCTTGCTATCCAACTTTTGCAGTTCCTATCACTATATTCTAACGTGACATATTCCTCAACACAGTCATATAATGTATTTACGACTATTTATTTTTGTACTCGCATAAACATTACATATACAGGTTTTCCTACGATATGTTAAAGCTACATTCCAATTGTCTTATATACCTAAAGTATTTCTCAGTAAATTCAGAGAATGTGGGTCTTGTTGCAGGGTTTGTAAGACTTGTCTAATCCAACCGAATGCTCCCTTGGCGGGCAAATCCCCCTCTGAACACGAAACTCAAATAAAGTTTACTTCAGCACAAAGTCTTTAATAAAGAAACCGAAAGAAACATTTACTATTAGAATTTGGTGTTCACTGGTGCCCTAGGGTGTTAAAAAATTGTTGAAACAATGGACACACACGCGCGCGCGCGCGCTACATCAAACACATTTACATACATACATACACACTCACACATTACAGTTAGTTAATATGGCTTCTGTTAGATTCTTTGTAAAACATTTATTCAATAGACTTTCGTGTGACGCCTATTATGGGCCTAACATTTATTACTAAATTCGTTTACCGCCTGGAAATAGGTTAATACAATTTAATATTTATTAAATTTGTATGTAACTTATGCGAGAGGCGCCTTGAATATAAGGCGACGATAAACAAAAACCCGGGCAGCGTTCCCTCCTGGAGTCGTTATCTCGGAGCGCAGACCCCGTTCACAATGGTTTAAGTTTTCTTATTATACACATCTGAAAATCCAGTGCCCTATAATAAATTTCATTCTTTGTTGAGTTGGGAGTAACTTCCATCCGTGGGAGATTTTTGCAGTTATATTTATTCCAAAATATACGACTGTATCCATCGCTATATTAATGTTTACTCTAGTAATAGCGTCATATATTACGGGAATAGTATACAGCTTTTTTATAATACGGATACATAACATGTTACGCATAGATAACGGTTACACACATATTGTAATTGCATTACTAATAAATAGATTGATAGTCACTGATGAGGGCAACATGTTTATCGAAACCACGTAACGCTGCTACTAGTGTTCTTTTACACACTTGAATGTGTTTTAGTATTTGACATAATTTTAATCAATAACAAAACCTATCTGGTATTTTTGCACTGATCAGTAATTGACATTCCCACAATGCTATGGACAGTAATTTTACCTTACTTGATAGGAACGTTTGTCATTACTTTCCCATGAGGGACAAGCCCTGGACGTTTCCTTGGTCACCCCTACAAATACAGTTAACGTAGCAATAATGTACTTTTTTCTCTTAGGCTTATCACTTATACTTTAATATACTTTAAAAAGCATCTTATTTGATAAATTTACGATCGATTTCAGTGAATTTCTTAATCAGTCTTCTGACAAGCTTGAAAATGTGACTTCGTAATTAATCGTTCTTGAAAGTTAAATCGCGAATATAATAAGTATGATTCTTGTTGAAATACATTAAAGTGTAAGTGTTCTACATATATATATATATATATATATATATATATATATATATATATATATATATATATATATATAAGACAAAATACAAATACAAGAATAATTTATTGAATGTACAATTCAAAGCTTTTCGTTGGCAAACAGTACCAACATCATCAGGAATACTAAAGAATTGAAATCAAACATACATGTGCAAACTAGATCCAACAAACAGTGTTGCCAAATCTACTACAATGTTGTCAAATTATTACTTTGCTGCCCCAACATTACAAACACTGAATATAGTATCAAATTCAGATTTTACTTGTATTTGTTCATTTATCAACTCATTATTAGTATTATATTTATGTATTTCTAAAGCTTCATAAATATTCATTCTCAGGCCTTTGTTAATTTCTTTTACAAGTATCATATTATCAATATTAGGAAATATGTGATTATTATTAATACAATGACTAGCAAATTTTGATTTATAAATTTCTGGCTTTTTATATGCATTAAAATCCTTTTTATATCTATCTTTAAGTTTTTTCTTAGTTTGTCCTATATAAATAGTTTGACAACATTGTAATAAATTTGGCAACGCTGTTTGTTGGATCTAGTTTGCAGATGTATGTTTGATTTTAATTCTTTAGTATTCCTGATGATGTTGGTACTGTTTGCCAACGTAAAGCTTTGAATTGTACATCAAATAAATTATTCTTGTATTTGTATTTTGTCTTATTTCTTTATTAATACACAAGAATAGATATTGTAGTGTATATACATATATATATATATATATATATATATATATATATATATATATATATATATATATATATGAAGGAGTATTGTAATTTTAGAAATAGTTACTATCTAATTAAATCAAATGAGTTTTCATAAAAGAGTAAATATGTAAGTCGGCCTACTTGGCAAAATGAAGGAAAATATCTGGCAAGCACACATGTCCAGTGATTTTCCCCGCGTAAGATTCAGGAAGCTCGACGCATAAAATAGAAGCATTGCCAAAACTTCTAGAAGTTATAGAAGTTGCTGGTTGGAAGCATTGCCAAAACGTCTAGAAGTTGTCGGTGAACGTTAAGCCTATGTGAATTGTTTATTGAACTCTGTTTATGGAAAGGAACGAAGATTTTATTGTATTTAATGAAATAACTCCAAAGTAACTGTAAGAGTAAACCTGTCGTTCCCCAACATGTAACAGGTAAAAGTAACCGTAACTGTTCCTATAGTCATTGCGGGCTTCAGAGGTAAGAAATAGTTATGCTTTTACTTGCCTTAAGGATACCGTGTGTGACTAGAAAATGACACTTGTATCGCTGTTACTCGGTTCCAACTTTAGCTTGGCTAATGAATGCTTGCAGTAACCGGTTACCTCATTACTGAGTATGGGACGCTTACTGAGTATGGGACGCATCACCCGGAGAGCCCGTCCACGTTAAACATGACCTACTTAAGGCAAGTGACATATAAGCAATGTAATAATAATCCTAATAAGCAAACTAACTACAAACACCCTACTACATTTATTTAATAAAATGCGTTTAAACTGCTGGCACTTTAAGCGATTGTAACCACGCACTTTACAACAATAAAATACAACTACAATAGTCTGGAAACGCAAGAAACTCACTCGTAGTTACCTTTTCCATCTGTTTTCTAAAATTTGATTTGTGTACATTTTCTATTGATTTCGAAATTGCGTATTAAAATGCTTTATGGTATGTTTTTCTGTTTATAACTTTAAATGTTAATTTTTTAAAGTCGCATTTGGAATAAATAACCTTTTGTGATGTTTACTGAATGATTTATATTTTGCAGAAACGTAATAGATTAAATAGGGGGAGATCTTATTGTATTATAAAACATTACAGATTCCTGAATTTAAAAAAAGCTTCGACCTTATTATGATTTTTGCCAAGTCTTTCATTATTTTACAGAGAGGGAAAAGGGGGGGGAGAGAGAGAAAGAGGGTGACAGATGGACAAACACATATATAAACATACAGGGAGAAACCGTAGTACATAGAAAGGTATTTATACAGATATAAAAGGAGAGAGAGACGGAGAAAAGGGAGACAGAGGGACAGTTATACAGACATACAAGGAAAGACTAAGAGAGACATAAGACAAATGGTTATACAAACATAAACAGAAAGACAGAGGAGGGATAGAGAGAAGAGGGAGACAGACAGACAAACAGTTACATAAACATACAGGGAGAGAGATAGAGTGATACAAAACAGTTATTACAAAAATATAGGAAAAGACAGAAGGAGAGAGATAAACAAAGAGGGTGAGATAGAGGGACGGAGAGAGCTAGTTGAAAAAAGACTGACAAATAGTTATGTAGGCACAAAAAGAGATACAGAAGAAGAGAGAGAGAGAGAGCATCATCAGAAAACAAAACATTAAAAATAGTTTAGTGCTAATTTTAGAAGTGTATAATAAAAATATAATGCAGTTTTTTTTATTGTGTAATACAATCGATTTGGTACTAAATGCAATGCATCTGTTTTATGAACGTTTTGTTGAAAGCGAGAGCTTGCGTCTCATGCGAGAATAAGACTCCGGAGTTATTGTGTCACGACAAAAGGACAACTCACATTCTCTCCTTTGACTCTATCCTTGCATTAATATCTCTCTATTCACAATAAAGCTGTGCACAAAATGAAACCTCTATTGAAGTCTAAACATTCTTAAAATGCAATTTCTGTTCCATCGCATATCACAAGACTGTAGCTCATTACGGCGCTCTATTCTGAATAAGTCAGGAAGGATTGGAGACAGTACTGTGTCCGGCCAGCTGTCACAGTTTCGGTAGGTTTTCTTAGCCTCTCTGTCTTGTCCATCCCTCTGTCATGGCCAGCTCTTTGTATGTCTATGGATTTTGTTACGAGTCGATACTCACCGATGTTACAGAGCTGATGTTCCACTTACATCTGTCTTAGTTCTAATTTGACCTCAGCATTTGTATCCGACAACTAAGGTTTGTTTACATTAAACAATTTGCAATAGTATGTCGACATTGTTTTGCATGATTAGTCTTTCTAAAACAATAAAACACTATTATTAATGTTAAACACGATGTTTGGCTCTCGTTAGTGCAGCCTAGATTTCTGTATTTATTGCCGAATACACCGACGACAAAGTCGTATTAGGCTCCACTCCGGTCCCATTGGGTCGAACCTTGTCACACAAGAACTTGTTTGAATGTATAAATTATAACTTGCAATTTGCATTGCTTTGATGACATTTATGCAAATTTATAGGTTAAGTGGTTCATAATGTAAATGGCGCCCTGTTAAAAACATAGGCCTACTTGATTTAATAAAAACAGCTAAATAATAATTAAATCCACAAATATAGCGTCAGTGGAAACCCGCCTCAAGCTTGTCGTGTTTGTTATGTGTAGTATTGAATTATGTATTGTTTTCCACATACATAGCAAATACATATTTCTTGCTTTGAATAAAACTTTAATATAATTATAATAGATTTGTTCTATGTCATCATTTTGTGTATTATTGGATAGAATGTATTAAACTAGAAAATTAGGTGATTAGGTAGAATATTAAACGGTTTGGTAGACATTTTAGCTCATTAGGTAGACATTTAGCTCATTAGGTAGACAGGCGATTCGGTAAAAAAATTATACGCATTTTGTAAACATTTAGCTCATTAGATAGAAAATTAGACTCATTAGGTGGACATTTAGCTCATTAGATAGACATTTAGTTCAATAGGTAGAATATTAGACGCATTAGGTAGACATTTAGCTCATTAGATAGAAAATTAGACGCATTAGGTAGACATTTAGCTCATTAGATAGACATTTAGCTCAATAGGTAGAATATTAGACGCACTAGGTAGACATTTAGCTCATTAGATAGAACATTAGACGCATTAGGTAGACATTTAGCTCATTAGATAGACATTTAGCTCAATAGGCAGAATATTAGACGCATTACGTAAACATTTAGCTCATTAGATAGACATTTAGCTCAATAGGTAGAATATTAGACGCATTAGGTAGACATTTAGCTCATTAGATAGAAAATTAGACGCATTAGGAGGACATTTAGCTCATTAGGTAGAAAGTTAGGCGATTAGGTAAAAAATTAAACGCATTTTGTAAACATTTTGCTCATTAAATAGAAAATTAGACTCATTAGGTAAACGTTTAGCTCATTTGATAGAAAATTATACGCATTAGGTAGACAATTAAATGCATTAGGTAAACATTTAGCTCATTTGATAGAAAATTAAACGCATTGGTAAAACGCATTCTGAAAAAGTGTCAAGCACGTCTAAATACGATTATACTACTTAGAATTTGTAAAGAAAAATTCATTACCATTAAGGGTTATATGGATTACATTGAAGTAAGATTTATTAATGATTGTTTATTTTTTATTATTATTAAATTTTAAAACGTACGTCTATACATTCTTTACATTTATATTATATGTTGATAATATATTATTAATAATTTCAATATTTAATAATAATCCTCAAACTTAACAATCTCCAGACAGTTCCAACATACAAAGTCTGTTGCAGAGAGATAAGAGAAAAAGGTTTCTAATTGTTTACACTTGTCGTCAGTGTCTTTATGTAGAGATAGAGTCGCTGTAGCGGGGCTGATTTGGGGATATCGGAGGCAAAAGAATATGCGCGATCCTTTTTGTATTAACAAGGAATTGGAAGAACAAATTGGACTTGAAAAATAAATGAGAGTTCTGAGATAAAGCTCGCTCGAGTAGAGGCGTGTTCGCAGTGGCAGGGGTGGGATTGGAAAAGCATTGAAAGGAAGATAGGCTCAAGAACCTGCAAGTTGTGAGATTTAGATTAATAATAAAATGCGCGCACCCGTGCACGCACACACACATACATTTTTCAAATCTTTTCCCCAATACAATAAGATCTTTGTAAACAAATTTGTTATAGGCATAATATTGTTTTTCTTGAAAAATCTATATCCTCTATTTATCTTATACTTGTTAAAATTTTGAAAAATATTAGTAATCAAAAATATTCTAGTATTTGAAATATTTTTATTCATTAACTTTATTACAAGAAAATATATCGCCATATTTAATATTTATATATGTAATAAATTAGTTGTCGACCGGATTAAAAATGGTCTGGCTTCAGAGTACTTGATTTGTTGTGTTTAGGAAGTGCTTATTATCCATCGCAACGGCCATCAATACCGAACTTTGTCGACGCCATTATTTCTTAATACGGAATCTCACGACTTCAGAACCGTGCCGCACATGTCGTAGGCAACTTACCAAGAGATATTTGCGCTTACGTTGCAGGAACCTCCACCATACACTGTTCCCAACATTAAAATTTACTTTAAAATGTAAAGTTAAACATTCTTCGAGTAGACGAACGTAATTGTACCTATATTTCCAATATGTGTGTGTGTGTGCGCGCGCGCTTTCGCGCTCTTTCGCGCGTCTGTGTGTGTTATTTATTTGTTTTCATTTCAATATCCATGTAGCTTTTAAAATTTCAATTTGATATTTATTTATTTCCAAGATATAATACCGAATTAAATCCTTGACCAATAACATACCCATCCGAGTGAAGGTCAATCTCCTGACAGCAGGACTTTCCCAGGAAAGCGACAATACAAGCACGGTGGCGTAATTTCACCCCAATCCAAGTAGCGAGGATCTTCGTGTCTCTCCTTAGTCCTTCCTTTTATCTCGTACCTTCCAAGCTGGTGTCTACGGCCAATATATCTGCAGCAATACCTTTTGGTCCTTTCCTAATAAATATCTGTATAAAATACTGGGTTTTACTATTTTAATTGACAAATATATTTAAAATAATTACATTTCGATCAAAATCATTTATTGAAGTAACTCATCTACATTGATGGTTGAAGAATCAAATACACTTTATAAAATAATTATGCTAAGTTATTTATTAGAATTTAAATAATCCGTCTAAGGATAAAAAATCTGACATTTAAATTAGAGGAATTCAGTTGAAATGTTTAATGTGATATTTAAATAGGCATTCCTCCCTTCCTTTACTTACTAATTCATTCTATTTCGCTGAGTCTCCTTTTACAAGAAAACTCTCAATATTCAAAGAAGGATTTGAATAAGTCAATAAGAAAAGATCGAATGCCTTTGGGACATAAGAACAGGATGTCAGCGACAACAATGGGCTGGTTACCCAATAGGAAAGGGATTTGAACGAAAGGTACGCGTGTTGCAATCACTACTAAATGGGTTTTGTATTCTTTCACACTGTAGCCTGCAAGTAATTTCTAACTTTTTACGTTCAGGCGGCAGTTAGGTAAAATGCATTCACGCTGGTACGTTTACATGGATTATGTTACATTATTTATTGAACATAGTTGAAGAAAAGAACCCTTTTATTTTATTATTTAATTATTATTATTTAGTTATTATTATTATTAGTTATTATTTAATAGCTTTGATCAGTTAATAAGTATTCATTTATATTTTAATCAATCTTACTGCAAATAATTCAATTTATTGATAATATTAAGTTTCTTTTTATTCAATTTTTGAAATGAAAACATTCTCAGATACGTCTGATATTTTTAAGAACTGCTTTCAGCTGGATTTGTTTTAAAAACTGTATTCAGTAAACCTCTGATGATTGTTTTTGTTACCTATATTATTTTATTAATAACTACAGTAAATATTAGTCTTTAATTTAATATTCCTCAAATAAAGATAAAAAATTAATAAAAAATGAATAAATTCATATTTTCATTGAAAATTCTGCAAAACTATTTAATCTAATTTGTTATTTGTAGTTCAAATTTTGGTATCAAATGAAACAATTCTGTATTATTGTTTCTTATAATATAACAAATATTTAGGTAGTTTCTAATTACTAAAAACCTATTTTTGTTCAATTAAAAATATTTGTAGACTAGGCTATAGAAGGTTACACTTCTGTTGTCACTCCACCAAGTCCCATAACCTAATTTTTAAACCTAAGTTATAAATTTTAGTTTATTAAGTTAATGAATAAACTGTTTATTGATAAATGTTGAAAGTACAAATTATGAATAGTTTTAATCTCCATTGGTATAATTAATTACAAAAAAATAACAGAAATGGATTATTTTGCTCGCTGTTAATAATCTAGATAACTAAAATTCCGTTACCAATAAATAAACAGACACGACACGATTTGCTGAAAGTTATGGAGCCCCTGCCATATAATTTTGTGTGTAATTTCAGGGATCATGTATTTGTTTATTTCAGATGTGGTGGCCCTTCTACATTTGCAATATAAACTGTTTTAGAAGCTCACAATGCATTACGGTGAATAGCCGTATAAAAGACCCTTTTTGTGCCCGGAACGAAAGACTTTAACGCCGAAGAATATACTTGGAAAAGTATTATTTCAGTTTCGATATTTCACATTTCTAAGTGGTTTCCGTTAGTTGGAGAAGGAAAACGGGCAGTTAGTGTTTAGTAGGTTTATTAAAAATAAACTGTTTAGTAGGTTTCTCAGAGCCAAGTCGGAAAAATTATTGTGAAAAATTCATTGCTCAGTATTGACGGCGTAGTTATAGGAGTTTTTAGTTTGGTTAATTCGGATTTGGGTTCCGATATAGACATTATCTAAGGACTGATAAATCTAATAGTTGAGCAATGTATGTAAGAAGATCCTAGGCAAGGATAGATGTTTTAAATTTTCTAATTTTTCCGCCGTAATCATATACAAGACTCTTTAAAGTGTGTATGTATCATCATCTGTCTGACAGTTTTTTAAAAATATAATAATTATGAACTGTATTTTTATTAAGAAGCGCGTGCAGTATTAGAATGACATCCAGTTTCCGTCGTGACGTGTGTTGAGAAGAGATTTCAATGCGCGAGGTAGTCTGGTGAGTTGAAGGTGCGGGCAGTGTTAGAACGACATATTGTTTCCGGCGTGACGTGTGTTGAGAGGAGATATCAATGCTCGAGGTTGTCTGGTGATTTGAATGTGCGGGCAGTGTTAGAATGACATCGTGTTTCCGGCGTGACGTGTGTTGAGAAGAGATATCAATGCGTGAGGTTGTCTGGTGAGTTGAGGAATGTGCGGGCATGAGGACCGGGAGTATTACCCTAGCACGGCCGTGACCATGCCCGATATGGCGCTCTTCGGCATGGTCTGGCTGCTACGCATGCGCGCCGAGATGCGACGTTGCGCCAAATGCAGACGCGAGGAAGCCAGGAGGCGCCAACAGCACTGTGATACACACGACGCAGCTTCGGCACCTATATTCACCGTAGAGAGCAGTCGGATGGGGGCTTCGGCACCGCCTTCGGCCCCGGCTCCCGGCAGCTACTGCGAGGTCCATGGCTTCGTCCCGCGTAAAGAAGGTAATCACAATATAACTGTAGTTGTTCTGTTTAATTTTGAAAATCCCACCCATTATGATATTTCCAAAGTACTAAGGAAAGATATAAACAGATACTATCAATTTCAAGGGTTAGGCTGACTTAATATCACTTATTTTATCATCACGCTTAGTAAAAGTGGGTTTTTTTTTAAAACAAGCTGTTAGGGCGGTAAAATTTAAGTGTAGGTCCCTATTTCATTATAGGCTGCGTTAATTACACTTACTACAATAAGTGATGTAAAACTGTATTATATTGACACTTAGACCCTAACTAAATTCCTTTTGCTTTGATGTGGTGTGATTTTAAAGCTATGTATGTACTGTATTAATTTTATTTTTACATGTGGTTTTTCATACGCATTTCCAGAAATGAATCACAATCATAGAATCAGAATTTATATGACAAACATAGTAGCAAAAGTAACCAAACATGTAGGCATACGCAGACTCAAACAGACAATAAAAATCCAGTATAGGTAATTTCATGTGTAGAATTTAATGCTTAAGAAAAGAACAGGCATGTAATGCTTTACCATGAGAACTGGCAGAAACGTTGTATTCGAACGGGATAATTCACATTGTTTTATAATGCAACCTTACAAATTAACATTTGTCATATTATATTGTTAATTTACCATGTAATAGTGAAAGAATTGGAAATGTTTGACAGAAATTCACAATAAATTAAATGTTATATTTAAAAAATTAAATTTATTGGGTACACCATTCTATATTTCAATCTTATTTACTTTCACGCACAACATATGTTTTTCTGAACCCTTGAGCGCAAATTAATAAATATAATTATACAAAACATTTTCTTTTTAGTTTGCTATATATTTTTAAACGTGCTTTAACATATTATTTTTATATATAAAATGAAATATATAACCATTTACATTTTGAAATGAATTTTAACAATTGTTAATTATGATTAGTTAAGGAATAAAGTTTTGTTTACTTACACATTATCTGTATTCCTTTCTTATTTCGTGCGATGATAACATTTAGAAATTTTCCCTTTTGCAAGCTTAAGGATTTCATTGAATTTTATTCCTTTATTCTTATCTAAAGACGCTTTTCTAGCAGTCGCAGCCCTTTGTGAGTCGCTCCTTAAATTTTCTGCATAAACGCTAACTTCTATCTTACTTTCATTCTAGTGGAAGATTTGTAAAATATCTAGAGATACTTGTAAAGCCTCGTGTTTCTTAACTGAAGGGGGCATTTTGTTTTGTTTAACTTTGTGATTGTATTTATTCACTTTGTGACTAACAGTTTCTTGCCTTTATGTTGCAGGTAAGTGGAGCAGCAGATGTGTAAGTAAGCAGATGTGTAAAGTTGCGGCGGAGTCGATGTGAGTATATATACCTTATGTACGCATGCCTTCTCTTTGTGGGACCTTTTTGGTGTTATAGAATTGCCAATAAGGTAAGAGGAGCTCGTATAGATATCGACTGTGGGAAGCGAGACTTGGGCTCTGCGGCTGGGAAATTGTTAAAATGAAGCGCCTGCTGAAATGTACAATATTACTTTTTTCTGGAAGAAAAACTAAATCTGTCTAAAATCAGAACAATCATCTATAGCTTTTTTTATGGTAACTGATTGCGGCACGGTTTCTATACTAATTGATTGTTGCACCGTTTCTATGGTAGCTCATTGCGGCACGGTGTCTACAGTAACTGATTGTAGCACGGTTTCTATAGTAATTGATCGTTGCACGGTTTCTATGGTAACTCATTCCGGCACTGTTTTTATGGTAATTCATTGCGGCACGGTTCCTATACTAATTGATTGTTGTACGGTTTCTATGGTAACTCATCCCGGCACTGTTTTTATGGTAACTGATTGCGGAACGGTTTCTATGGTAACTGATCCGGGCTAGGTTTCTATAGTTTCTGGTTGCAGCAGTATTCCTACTGTTTCAGGCATCCGCAGAGATTCTGTGCTTTCTGGTTGCGGCTAGCTAGATCATACCAGTATCACTGCATGTATCAGAAACCTACCGAAACAACAACACGTTGGGTATTTGTCCATCATTTGAAATAACTGCTGAATGTGCCACGGAATGTTTAGCTTTAAAACAACTTTCTGGGTGTCCATAAGCGAAGAACCTTATCTTGCGTGTCGATCTACGGACTTTCCGTATCAACCAGGCTTGTGGTTAGAGTTACAAAATAATTTTTCCACAAGTTTTAAGACATTTGCCGATTTCGTGCCTTACTTTCGGCCGCCAGTCTCTTTCCATTGGTGTAATTCACTGCCTTATTCGTTCAAGATTTTTTAATTGTGCTTAGGAAGGAGTTTTAAAAAACTCTTGAGACCAGTTGTATTGTTATTTTTGAAGGCTGTGCCATATTATAGTTCAAGAAGGGTTTTATAGAGCTTCGTATGCCACTCATCCTTGTCCCTTCACTGTTACAATGGAAGAACATTTTATTTTATATTAGTTTTGTTTTCTTGACAAGTATTGTCTATGTTGTGTTATTATTCTATACGTAAGTGATGTAAGGATTTTAGTTTGGTTCGTGCTTAGTAGTTCGTCAGTAGGAAGTTGTCTGAGCATCCTAACCCATCCGTGGTTAGAGGAATCGTAGCGAGACGAGAGACGTTTCAGTGCTACGTCACTATTGCTGGCTCAGTTCCCGCTGTTTATAGACGCCTAAAGACGAACCCTTTCAGATGTTTATTGACTCATCCTTAATTAGTTTATGTTCCGTCTGATTACGTAGTCGGTTAGTTAACAAAACTGTCGAGTCCTTGCATCGTGACAGCTTCTCCTGTCGCTACAGTTGTAAACTAGTTGGGAGACAGTCCAGTCTATTAAGCCACAGTTTCATTCATTACCTGGAATTGCAATTAGAGTTGGCAGGTTGAAGCTGCCTGATTGAGAATTAATGTTGGCTGAGGCTTGTCCGCCCCTAATTACATTTCAATTACGCAAACCTAATTCATCTTACTTCTCGTAGTTTAATAGTTGTTGTATGTCATTTAGCAATCTGAAAATGAGGTTAATTCAAATATACTGATTATTTATATTGTTTCTCCTTCACTCTATTATAATGCCTAATCCTTACAGTTCCGTACTCAAAGCGCGACTTACAGGCATAAGTACGTGACACAACATATCATACGGTATTGTACTACTATAGAACTTTACGATACAGTATTGTACTACTATAGAACTTTACGATATAGTATTGTACTACTATAGAACTTTACGATACAGTATTGTACTACTATAGAACTTTACGATACAGTATTGTACTACTATAGAACTTTACGATACAGTATTGTACTACTATAGAACTTTACGATACAGTATTGTACTACTATAGAACTTTACGAAACAGTATTGTACTACTATGAAAGGAGAAACTATACAGTATTGTACTACTATAGAACTTTACGATACAGTATTGTACTACTATAGAACTTTACGATACAGTATTTTACTACTATAGAACTTTACGATACAGTATTGTACTACTATAGAACTTTACGATACAGTATTGTACTACTATAGAACTTTACGATACAGTATTGTACTACTATAGAACTTTACGATACAGTATTGTACTACTATAGAACTTTACGATACAGTATTGGACTACTATAGAACTTTACGATACAGTATTGTACTACTATAGAACTTAACGATACAGTATTGTACTACTATAGAACTTTACGATACAGTATTGGACTACTATAGAACTTTACGATACAGTATTGTACTACTATAGAACTTTACGATACAGTATTGTACAGGGTGCGGCAGCATAACTTCCTTTTTTAAAAACTCAATAAAAACTACTGTATGCATTTGAAAATATTTATTTATTTTTTATAATGTAGGTACATGTCTAAAGTTTTGATTTACATTGTTTTGAAGATCAAATCCGTTAGGGGGCGTCCCTCATTCTCCATACATTGCGTAAACCGATTTCTGGCGTTTGTCATGACTCTTGTAAGCGTAGCAGGTGTTATGTTGGCAATTTCTTCTTGGATGTTGGTATTCAAATCTTGTAGGGTTCTTGGACGGTTCACATAAACACGGGATTTCAAAAAACCCCATAGAAAAAAATCACAAGGGTACAGATCGGGAGAGCGTGCCGGCCATTCCCGACATCAAGAAGAAGCTCACACGCGTTCATCCGAGAATTGAAGTCACGTTCTGAAAGTTCCTGCATTATCGCCATTTTATAGGGATGAAAATGAAGATCATCACGAAGAATTCTTCTCACAGAACGATCGGATAGTCCAAGGACATATGCGTGTTTGCGCGCAGAACGCCGTGGTGATCGGAACATTGACGCTCTCACAGCTTCAATGTTCTCAGGTGATCTAACGGGCCGAGGGACTCCAGTTCTTCGTTTTGTCGCACTTGCAGTTTGTCTGAATGTAGTGACCCATGTAACAATTGATTTGCGGTCTGGGACGGGAGCCAACGGGGCTAAATTAAAGCGATTCCGAAATGCGCGCTGTGTTGCAATAACCGAACATCCGCTCGAAAAGTAGGCCTCAACGGCAAAGGCCCGCGCCTCACTATTCCAACTCATGATGGCGATTAAAACGTGTCAGGACAAAACTTTACTGTACCCCCTCTTGAACGAGATAACTAACGCTCCGCTATAACATCAACTAACTGAATCGCGAGCATTTAAAAAAAGGAAGTTATGCTGCCGCACCCGTTACTGCTATGAAAGGAGGAACTATACAGTATTGTACTACTATAGAACTTAACGATACAGTATTGTACTACTATAGAACTTTACGATACAGTATTGTATTACTATGAAAGGAGGAACTATAAGGTATTGTGTTTCTGAGAAAGAAAGAACCATACTGCATTGTGTACAAACAGGAACGCCATTTTACGCACACTACCAAGAACACATTAAAACACCCACAAACAAAAACATTTAATCAAACATTGTTCAACATCACATATCCACAAAACACAAGTACACAAACGTAACATCAAACCTACAAATAATACACAAATAAAACAAAAATAACCAACGCTTAACAACTGAGCAATGTTTAATACACAAGCATTTCAAGCTACAACCAAAACACCCTCTCAACACCTAATTACATTTGAACTCATATACTTTTTTACATTATACCCCCAAAACGTTCTACCAAATTCCCATTTTACCCCCACTCAAACATAAAATAACCAAGAGGTCAGTTTTGGTCAAAGTTGACAATGGGATACATCATCCGAAATGGCCGTCTTTAATAAAAAAACAAAAAGAAAAGTGCTACTGTAGGCAAGTGTTACATATAAACATATGTTCAAGTTTTGTAGTGTAAAATTAGTAGATAGAGTTGGAAAAGCGATCAAATTATATTAACAATAAATTAATATTTAAAAGTGAAAGCATTGAGCTTCATTCATGATGAATAATTGTATGAATGTATGCACAGAAAGACGAATTAAAACCAAAAGTGAGAAACAGAAAACGTGCGTTGAATTAAAGAATGAGACAAATTAGTAGCTGCAGAGATGGTAGTTTAGTAGGCTTACATGTGAGAGAAAATGGATTAGCCGAGGTCTGGCAGAATAATAACGAGTGTGGGATTACAGGCGGCAACATCATGCACAAAGGATAACACTGAATAGGAGAAACATTCTCTCTGCAAAACCGTAAAAGATATTACCCTCTTCATTTCTTTTTACGAGATCTCTTAAAATGTGTTTAAGGTTTCTATAATTTCCCAATACCTGGCTAAGCTTTACCTCCAAATCGTGTAATGCTAGGATCTCTATAAAAGAGTTTTTCTAAATTATTCGCAACTCAAAAGAACTGTATTCTGTAAATAGTAATGACCTACTTGTCATTCTCACATACAACAAATAATATTCATTTCCAACGTCGTTTTCTGGTATATAGGCCTATGCCTATGCATCGTTAAAATTACTTTGTTCTACAAACGTTTTGTTCACGAATTAGCTTTGATAGGCCCATGCATCGTTAAAATTACTTCATTCTATAAACGTTTTGTTCACGAATTAGCTTCGCTAGGCCTATGCATCGTTGAAATTACTTCATTCTATAAACTTTTTGTTCACGAATTAGCTTTGCTAGTTTTGGCTTTGAACGAAGACATTTCTTTAAATATTGGATCAATCCAGATTATTATTCATTTATTGTTAGGTTTACATGGTATTTAAGTAAAGAGCGTCCGTTTCATAATGATATTTCATTTACCATTGCTACTGTTTGTACTTGTTTGCCACTGAAGCCTGTTTGTACTTTTAATCTTAAAGAGGAAGAATTTATTCAAAAGTAATAAATGAAATTTTTGATCTACCTAACAATTAGTTATTATAAATAAATAAATTTCCTCGGCTTTGTTACCGAAAAGAAAAAGATCCTGTGATTTTTGCAATACACATGATTTTATTCGACATATGTTGTTTACAATTTCAATGGGATACTTATTATTAATTAAAGACGGACAAACTGGATAACTGTATGTGCAGGAGTAATTTTAAAGAACATGCCAATAATATTCAGAAATACGGTGTATAAATGACTAAATCCGGAATTAAAATTGCCACAACACACGTACTTGGAGCATCCTTGTTCTTTGTCTTAGGCTTTACGTCTGTTTGAAATGGTTTCATTCAAATCTTTTGTCTGTTGACAACAATGGCACCGTCATCAATAATACACAGGCATTCTTTGTTTCACATCATTGCTACTGTAATTAATGGCTGTTTCTGTGTTTGAAGGTAATGAACTGAACTGAAGGGAATGGCACTTCCAAGACGAACGATATGTTTACTCAAATGAAGTGAATTCTAATGGAATTTTCAAAAACCATTGTAACATTGTGAAAACAAAATTTTATCAGAGTAATGTTTGATTTCAGTTCTCTATAACTTTTTAAATTTATTGGTGGCGAAATTACGTATTTTATCTAGGCCTTTATATTGTTTGTTAGAACAAATCACACATTCATCTAACTTTTATTTAAAATAACTAAGTTATGTTGATTTTATTATATCGATTGTAAAATACTACTTACAGTAGGTTATGGATGATCGATATTCCTGTCCCGGTGACTTTGTCACTGATATTCGTATGACGCAGGTGGTACCAGTGACAAAATATGGAAAATGCCAGTCCCAGTGACAATTGGTCATTGGCTGGAAAGCTACTGATATTTTACCGCGGCTATCATTGGTTTATTTGTCGCTGTCATTGTGTCTACTCTAACCGCTCGGCTCACAGCGCCGATCATCGTGCAGTGTCGTTGACTGAAGGGGGAAAGGGTTTTCTCCGTTGTGATTGGGTAAAATGTCGCCGTGACGGAATGTTTTACCTAGGTTGACATTGGTTTATTTGTCGCTTTTACTGATTCTACTAATTTACGTAGTGTGTGAGTGGGCTATTTGTGTCACATTTCAGGACAGTGACAGTGTTGTGTGCCTTAGACGCTATAGTTTGTTTTTAATTCGGTATGAAATTATTTTAAAATAAAATGAGCTTTCCGAAAAAGAAAAAAAGCAAGGTGTGAGATAACTATACCCCTATTTATGGTGAATTTGCGAAGTGTGATTTCTGTCAGGCAAAATTATCGTATAAAAGAACTAACAGAAGAAAGACAGTGAGAAAACACCCGTTAGTGAAGCTGAAACAGACAACAAATATTTTAACTTCGCCATAAAATTTAGAGGAAAATAATTTGTTTATTTATTATGCATAATTAAATACCGAATTCTGAAAATCTTCTGTTATAACCTAGGCTGTAATAGTAGGTTTGAAGTTGATGAACTGTCACCATGGTGCTCTGTAGACAAAATATTGTTAACCGCTCCGAAAGTTAACCCTACATCCAGGGCCCATGTTGAAGTGAGTCGCTAATTAGAGAAACCTACTCTAGATAGAAGAAAAGATCCACTGAAATAGTGGGCAAGGAACTTCTATAATTATCCTAATTTATGCAACTAGTGAAACAGCAGTTTTGTGGACTGGCCACATCCGTACCTTGCGAGCGACTATTATTTGAGGGAGGTTATATTTTAAATGAGAGAAGATCTCAGTTAAGTCTTGATAAGGTCAGAAAAATCCGTTTTCCCAAACATAATACTGTAAATAAACGTTTTTGTAATTAAACCCTATGTTGTAAATAAAGTGTTATATTGTAGTTTTATATAAGATTATATAATTTATTACCCCAGAGTATGTGTTGCGCAGTAACATCCTAATAATAATGTCACCAGCACTGTCTTTCGTCACCAGTGTGGTATGCCTGCCTGTTATTGGCACATGCAGAGCTGTCTCAATATCCTTTGTCACCGGTAGTAAAGTCACTGATCCAAGCCTGGCACTGTCACTAAAATCACCGATCCGTTGAAGTCACTATGATCGACCCTATGATCCCTATAGTAGGTATGCAGTGTAACTAAAACATCCCTTTAATGTTTCTCAAAACAGGAATTGTATTGATTTTTGTTACATTAAGGCCGAATCTTGAAACCACTGAAGGTATCAGAGAAACTATTTCGAATGTGCAAAGAACGAAACGGATTTTTATGAATTAATAGTCCTAGCACTTGGGAGTAATATTGGAGTCTTGTGTATGATCCGCTGCAGCGCCAAAGAATTTCTGTATAGATTTTCAACCCCCAGGTCGTCTGAGTCTGTGAACCTAACTACATAGCGTAGTATCTAGGATCAAGTGGGAGATATCAATGGGCGATTGAAGGGTATGCCCACGCAAGGTCTACCCTGTCTCTCCTAAGTCATTTTAATGGTTTAAACCAGGGGTGAAAACCTTATGACTGGCCGCAAGTTACCTTTCCACCTAGGCACTTGCTAAACCCTATCGTTAAAGGTTTTTTTACTATTAGGCGTCTATATGAATAAGCTATTTTACCAGCAGACATAAAAATGTGTTTCTGGACCATATATTTTTCCTCTATTTGGTTTGAATCAAAGTTGTAACAACCCAGAACCAACTCTGCCACTACAGCAATGATACTGCCCAGTGCACGATTTAGCGTCCAGTCAGAAATATCCTATAAATAGCATCGCGCTACACCATTTCAAGGTCAGACATCGCCATCATCTTATCCTGGCGCACAAAGACTAGTCGGTGTGTCAGTCACGAACTCACATCCACTTGTATTCCAAAAGTGAATCCACAGTTAGTCTGAACCTTGCAGAAGTATGGTTATGTAGAACTCAAGATCTGTTCAATAATTGTTTACTCTTTAATTTATTTTTAACGAAGCATTTTTATAATTGGTTCATTTCAACTAGGAATACAAAAATACTTATATCTCTTTGTGTGTGTTTTGCATATATTTTTTGTTATATATTTAAATATGTGTTTTAAATAAAGTGTTTTATCGAAAATATTGCGTTTTGTTTTAGTTTTTGATTTGCGTTGATAACCACAATTGGTTTTTCGCCGGGGGAAAAGTAATAGGAAAAATCTCACCATTACCATTATTTACAATAGTATAGCATATTTATCCGTAGCTTACATAAATTGACTTTGAGGACCCCTGGTTTAAAAAGTCATAATTTTAAAAATATGAAATACTGTAATTTTGGAACCGAATATTTCATAAAATTATACAGTAAATAAAATTAATAATTTATGTAATTCATTTCTGTAGGATTAATTTATAAATTGGTTCAGTGATACGGCTTTACAAACCTTTACTACGCAACAAAAATAAAATTAAATCCGCTCTTCCTGCTACCCACACGGGTCAAATTTAGTTGTCCGTTAAAATATTTGTCAAAGATTTAACGAATTAAATTAGTTTTTTATTTTGACTCAGGTAAAGGCATGAATAAATGAATCCGGTGAAGGAATCAGGTAAAGGATTTTGTTACACAAATTAGCTTTTACAATCAACTATTCCTTTGTGTGGACTAAGATGTAATTATATTTTTAGGTCGGTGTTTGAACATAGCATAGTTAGATCCTCTTTAACGAGATTCGGAATGCTGGTGAACTTTATGTCTGAAGATAGAATAAGTTGTTCGTCCTTTTTATTTAATCTCGCTTAGTTACGTTCAAAACGTGTCCACGTGTACAAAGGTTATGTGACTTTGCTAATGCAAATGTGCACATAACGTTACGCTAAACAAACTTTATACGCATAACCCTGTTGATCGTTTCTGACTGTCGTTCAACGTTCCACGGATAGGAGTTACAAAGCAGGAGAAAGTTGAAAATTATAGAATAAAATAAATATTACTAAATAGAGCTTTCCTTATCAAATCTCTATATACTGCGTATTCATACGCAAACTGTGTTGGATAGATTCTAATATACGATTGCAGGAATACTCTGGTGTCTTCAGCAACTAAACTACGGTCGCTTGGTGTGGAGGGATGAAGTACAGATTATTCTGTACTTGCATTTCCTAATTATATTAAATCCTTTCTAGATATCACTGCTTTAAAATCCAACCAGGGAACCAAAAGTGTATTACCATTATTTCGTAGAACCTTCTCTACTAAATAAACACTACCTACAGATGACATCAACAACTTTAAAAGATACGTTTAATGTATTGGTTGTTTTATGTTCACTGTAAACAACTTCGTCTGTCTAGTTCGGGAGGTATCCTTTTGTCGTGTGTGCTTGCTAATTCGTACTCTGTATCCAAGAACAAACCTTTTGGGCAGATGTTTTTCCTTAGAGGTATTCTTTTGTTAATACGTTTTTGTGCTTGCTAATTCGTGCTCTGCCTCTAAGAAAAAACCTTTTGGGCGGATGTTTCTCTTTACGCAGCTTTGTGTTTTTTCATATACGATCCAACACCACTCGCTCGTTTGCTTTATTGACATCTACCGGTTCCATACCATAGTTCTGTTTTATGTACTGTTGTATTCATCTGGTAGCTGAAGCATGTAGTACCTTTATCTCTTTTTCAACTCTCCACTAAAGACGTTTTTTCACTTTCCGCTGTAAAATGGTTTATAGAGTGATTTTCGTTGAAGGATTAAAGGGTGAATTGAAAACTCATTTCCGGCTTCCGTTTGGAGATGGTTTGTCTTAGTAATTGTTAACAACCTGTGCATCACATTCGTGTCGTCTTGTGTTGCCTAATGTTATCAGTTTGGATTCTAAAGAATTAGCTTGATATTAGATATACATTATAATCAACTGAATCTCCAAATAATTCCCTTTTTAACTCCGCCGGAAACTCCTATTCTATGTTTTCTTTAAAGCTTTAGGTTTTAATAGCTCCAAGAAATGTAGAACCACAGAGCATTTACGTTCGGAGTGTGAGAAAAGATTTCACATAAGGGCATGAATGAATGCTTCTGCTCCAATAATAAGACGTGATGAGCTCATGCCTTTGCATGTTGAGGCTCACCCTTCATTTACCTGGATTCGGCCTTAGTTGTATGTGTTGCCTAAATAGTACTGGGACCTCTAGGAGATACGTTAGTTTAATAATCCTGTCGTAAAAAAACAGTTTTATAATATCTAAACACGAGACATAGTAAGGGGTTGAACTTTGTACTAAAAATACACTTTAAAATATTGTTAAAGTTTTAAAACAACATCAAATAAAGCTCATTAATTGACAGGAATAAATCATGTCTAAATGTCTATAGCAAAACATTTTAACGTATTTGAATATTCCAATAAATCCTGTACGGGCGGATTGTTAAACTAGTATTATAAACACAAACCGCAGACAAAGAATCGGATAACACATTTCCCTTCTTGTTTACTGCGATCGGTCGGGATAATACTTTGTTTTCCCCAATCAGTCAGACAATCCCTAACACAATCGGATTCGCTGGAACGCAATCCTTTGCTCAAGGTAACTCGATAAAAATTATATTTTCCCAAGAGGAAATCCGGATCGGACAATCTGGAAAAAATAATAACATAAAGGAGTAAGACAGAGATTTTTTTTTGCACCGAATGCCTGGTCCTTCTTCATATAGGCTAATACTTGCTCTGTACCTATCCGTAAAATTTATTATTTACAAATTAGGTTTTAGGCCTATATTAAAACCTGAACTTTTCTACTTAGATTCTTGCAAATTTCCTTTGGCCACTATTTATTCTTACATATCTCCGATTTTTAATGTAGGCCCTATATATATTATAACTTGACTTTTGTTATAATTAAATTTATATTTAAATGTTATTTATTTACCTTACCTATTATGTCACACCTTCAGGTTTATAAAGAATTAACAATCTTATCAATTTTTAAACATCACTTGCATTTATTCTCTTCAAGTAACTCTACACATTATTCCAAATTTATATTAATATTTTGCAGTGACAGGATTGATATCTTAACTATTATTACAATGATAAAAGGTGGACTTCTGAGGCTTTAGATTTCTAATAAAATAACATAACAAAAACAGTATTAAAATTTTATTCTTGCTCTCGGGTCGCTATTACGGGAACCTTGCTTTTAAATTAGAAATGGTGAAACTATAATAGTTTTTATAAATTTTAATGAAATTACAATTTATTCTGAACTAAAAGATAGATGTCTGTTGGCTACACTTATATTCAAATAATACTTATTGTTGTGAAGATTCCCTGGAATCCTGGCCTTGGTTATTACCTTCTGCACTTACACTTGACACACAAAAAAAACTTACTTTATATTTCTAAAAAAAAACTTTTACGTCGCACTTTTTAAATTTTACTTATAAAAAAAACTCTTTACTTAATTTAATCAATTTCTCCCTTTATAACACTTCCATCCTGGTCCCCACCAATCTGCCTGCCTTTCTCTGAGACTCTCCTCAAACTTCCTCTAAAACTCTCGATCATTTAGTTTTTATTAAAAATCCCTCATCTCTCCCGCTACCAATGTTCTTTGTAAGTTTCCCACAGTTCTACAATTAGCTAAACATAACGGTACACGGTTGGTTATTTTCCCAGGCTATATTGACCTCTGGATTGCCCTGTCTTAACAAGCTGTACCCTTCTCTATTGTCTATGGTTGCCGGACTCAACTTATAGCTTTCCTGGAAAAGGATAATAACATGGTACCTGCTTTTCCACACTAGAAAAACTATTTGTGTCTTTCCTTGCTTAATTCTACAGTTGATTATTTTAGCAACTAACTGAATTTAATCTAATGCCTCGTACTTTATGTTATTATATATATATATATATATATGTGTGTGTGTGTGTGTGTGTGTGTGTGTGTGTGTGTGTGTGTGTGTGTGTGTGTGTGTGTGTGTGTGTGTGTGTGTGTGTGTGTGTGTGTGTGTGTGTGTGTGTGTGTGTGTTGCAACGTCCCCCCACCTCACCTCTACCTCTTCTTACCGTCCCTACCACCGCAGCTCCACGCGGTCGTTTGTTGTTTAAATCCTTTCTTGCAGAATACTAAAATTTAATTGTTTACAAGAAAACATATTTATAAACAACCAAAACTCTGCCTATCACCCTGCTGGTAAAACCGTGCTAAACTCCCAGAGTTAAGTGTATGTTTCCTGCTCGTAGGGCCAAACCCACAACAAGCCTATTCCCGCTGACTACTATTTAAAGTACATATAAACCCTCCTAAATAAGTTTATCAATTGTGTATGGTCTAAGTATAGTCACACATGTCAAATTAATAGTCAGCTGGAAAGAAACACATTTAGAATAATACACATAATAAACACAGAGTCTTACCACCTGATGATGATCTGCAGAAACAGCAAGGGAACGTGCAAAATATGATTGTGTTTAAAAATACCTATTTTAAAAGGCTCCTGTGTCCTCTTAAACACAATCTGCCAGTAGATAAATCTCTGGACTTTTATTACAAAAAACCAACTAATCTTTAGACTAGCTCATGAAATTAGTAGAGAGAAACTCTTTAAAACATTAGGCTTTATCTATTGCCATTTAATGAAATTTAATTAAATTTGTTTACTGATTTGATGATCATTTTTATATTAGTTGGAAAAAGCTAAACAGTTTTTATTAGTTATTTGACACAGGATGGAATGCAAATAATGTTGATTTTTATGACATATTTAACTCTATTTATTGAAATAAAAAAGAAAATTTGTCCTTTAAAGTATTACACAATTATATTAGCAAAACAATTCACTGAGTTACTTCTTGTTTCTTATGCATTAAAAAATTATACTTTGCATATAGATTGATAACATAGACATAACATAAAATTATTTTCAAAATTACACATAATAATATTTTATCTCCTATATGGAATTGGTAAATTCATATTTTATGACCTTTAATTTTTAAATTTATAATATTCGAAAATTTCTCATTTTCTTTAAATAAACGGCTTATGGCCAAAAACCTTTTGTAATTTTAATATTCATTATTTTAAATATTCTGAGCACATAAATTCCTTTACTTAGCATACAATTTATTAAAATTTTATAAAGAGTGAAGTCATTGTTTTAAGCTTGCAAATTTGTTTGAATTTAATAAAATTAACTAACTAAATTTGACGTGACGGTATCGAATAAAGAAAATGACTTGCCAAAGATGTTCCTGCCGGTCCTCGGGGTCCCTCGTCTGGATTCCCTGGTCCTTGGACACCGGAAGTCGCCATCCCTGGTTCGTCGGTGGTGGTTTCCCTCTATTCGAGCGTCCTGGAGGCTGAGTCTGGAGCCTTCATCCTTGGTGGTCCTGGATGTCGAAAGCGCTGAGGTTATGGTCCATCTGGCCTGCTGACGGTCTCTACTCGCGGTCCAGCATAGCGTCCCGCGGCACCTCGTGTTAGAAAATTTTTACAGACTGTCTCTAAAAGCTTAGAGACCAAGTATATATAGCGGTGAATTTAACCTACCGCACCCCGCCTGCAAGTTTGCTATCGCTCGATTTATTCCTTGTACAGGCAAGTCGGGCAACGAAACTGTTTTAGCTTGCATAGTTTGATAATTAATTTTAGAACACTGAAAAATGTCTATTTTATTTAAACGGCTGTAACTTTTTTGTTTCTTAAGTTTTTTGAATTCTGTTTTCTCTAATGTTCATTCTAGGTTATTGTGGTTCTTTTGAAATGTCGATGAAAGTTCTACGTGGTTTGGTTCGAAAAATAGCTTTTTTAGGCACTTAGAATTTTTTCGCTTCACTCTCGATGTTCAAATTTAGTTAGTTATTACAAATTTATTTTATAACATTCTTTAATTTAGCTTAACTATTCTATTTACTGTTTTATTTAATTTTTCCCTCTTTAATAATTGTATAATTCCCTACTTGATTATTTTAAAAACAGCTTTATTTCTAAAAAACAGGAAATTACCTATTTCCCACTTGCGACGGTCTCTCACCCCGTTGCAGTGTGTGTGTGTGTGTGTGTGTGTGTCTGTCTGTCTGTCTGTGTGTGTGTGTGTGTGTGTGTGTGTGTGTGTGTGTGTGTAAATATATATTTTAATTACAAGGGTTATTTAACCGTGGCTTTGTTAGGATGTTGTTGTATCTTACAACATTCTAAGTACAGTAAGGTTACAATTATTTGATGGTTACCACAAAAGCTGTATCTTACAATAGCCTGTTTTCGATCTATTGCAGTGAAACGCTACAATGACAGGCTCGCAATATAATATGGGATGTACATTAAGTTAATGTACAATATTTGCTGCTGCGAAAACTAAAGAATCGGAGTTACTAGAATCCAGGAAAGTAAATCGTCAAATCTTAGTTAGTATAAGTTACATATAATATTTCACTGGAATATAACTTAGTATACATGTAATACCATATTCTTAAAATTTGAACATTTTGATTTTAAAAAATTCGATCTAATCAATAACAAAATGTATAACAATTTACAAACAGGTGCCTGTTGATAACCTCAGTATTAAAGTCTTTACTTCATAAACGACACTTTTTTTATCACTTACTAAGTCTCCCAATATTCTGATTACGGACTTCTGTATATGAGTGTTTTAAATTCAAAATAAACATTAGTCCAGGATACAACGTAGGACATACAAGTGATGTTTAGCTAAATATTAAACACCCACAACACAAAATGGAGACAGTTAAGGTTTTGCCATAAGGACTTTAGATTGTTATAAATGTAGAAGTTCGTTGTCGAACTTGAGATATTAATGAGAGCATTAAATCCGAAGCTACGGTCGGAGACTAATGGTATCGTTTGTCAAGATGTCTGAGATTACTACCTCTTCGTTCACTTCCGTCCAGCTTTATAAATCCTCTTTACATCGATGTAATCCTGGCGTTGCTTAACGAGATAGTCACATGAAAATAGGTTCAGTTCAAGTGCTGAGAATATCCATTACATTAAGCCTACACTCAAGGCGATGGCATATGATGATCCTTTTGTGATATCTAAACAATTCGGCTTCAATTTTGTGGAAGATAAAATAAATTATGTTAGTCTTATAAAGTTTTTTAGCCACGCATAGACTTTCAAAATCTCCCCTCTCTCTCTTTCTCACACACTCGCTCACACTCAGTTCACAGTAATTCTTTTGTGTTTGTCGCATACCTGGCGTAAAGAATGCACAATAACTATGGGAATAACATTTCAAATGGAACACGCTTATATTAGGTTCAATTTTGTTTTGCAAGGTTACTAAAAGATAATTAAATTCTTAATTAACAAAGGAACATTTATAAAATTATCTACCGTTTCGAGTGGACATTTTAATTTATTCAAGAACATATACACGAGCATGGCTTAAATAACCCTTGTTGTTAATAAACGAACACACTTTTGTAGCATTAAAGTCTCTGAAGTATATTTGAAATGTTGAAAAAGTTTGTCTTCAAAACGAAAATGTTTGTTGAAATGTTGATAATTTGTCTTCAAGGGAAACTCGGTTGTTTGGCAAAAGTCATAAAAAAATTCCATTACAGTGAAACTTTGCGAATTGTTCTTTAAAGAATGTCATTGAATATTACCTCTAATTTCGTTCATTTTTAACTGAGTTGCGTTTCCGTTAAAAGTCTTTTTAAAAGATTTTTACACAGTGTAGCAGTTTTATATTTTGACATTTCGAAATTGATACAATCTTTACCATTCAAATTACATTGTTGAAAATGTAAGAATTGCTCTTTGAAAATTTTTTGTTAGTAATAGGTCGTGTTTAAAACAAGTATCTTTGTCATACACACACACACACACACACACACACACACACACACACACACACACACACACACACACACACACACACACACACATATGTATATATATATATATATATATATATATATATATATATATATATATATATATATATATATATATATATATATATTTATACACAGAATATATACGGCAATCTATTTATTTAGCTTAATCGATTTTGAAAGACAATTAATTCGGTTATTATTATTTCAAAGTTGTTTGTATCAATTTCCCCTTTTTTGTTACTTTTATCGAAAATTCCATAAGTTGTTTATACAGTTTTGAAATTACTCAAAATGTGTGATTAAATCTATCGTGTACGATTACATACAGTTTGCAAACACTTTGTATTATTTATTTGAAAGAAGATATCGTGATGGGACAATCTCTTTAATATTAACTTAATGAAGTAATTTCACGTCGCACGTCTATCAGACATTATGCAATTTCCGATATTTAAATTTCCGCCAAACTGAACAATAATTACATTTACTTCTCGTTCCAATTTGTTTCCTTGCCAACAGAGAGGAAATTAGTTGCTGTGATCACAGTCACATCGTCTTCTCACATTAATCATTAAAATTTATTTTTAGAACATAACGTCATTTTGCTCCTGTAAAGTTTATTTCTAAAACATTTCAAATAACGTAATTGATTTTTTGTTACATTGTTTGAAAAATATGGTTTATCCTTTTTTAAGGATAAAATATTTGTTTCTTGTTTTGTTTTTCGTATTATTTTCTCATTTAATCTAGCACAGTCAACAAATCGCCATAGGTTTTTTGCTTGTTTAAAAATTGACTCCTCTATGCCTTTGCGTCTACGCTCATACTAAATATATGTTGTTGATCAAAACATTATTATTTAGAATGTATTTTATTTATTTTAAAACGATTTGATTTATTTAACATAAAACATATCAAGGTAGATAATTATTTAAATAAACATACCGTTTCCAAGACAATATTTTCATCAAAACATTGTTGTATTTTATTTAGTTTAATACAACCTATACTGCAAAACAGAAATTCCAACAACCACTTATAAACAATAATTAAATAAATTTACCATCATTAAAGTCTCCATGTTTACAGTATATTATAAGAATAGTTAGCCAAACTTGTATTTGTCATCGTTCAAGACACTTGTGAATGTTATTTTCCGACGTCAGAAGCAAGCACTAAGCTGTGCATTGTATCCCCAGTGCTTTGCCTCCCAGACGTTTTAGCGTACGATCGGACGAATGACGTCACAAAGAGACCTTGGCACAATGGGAAACGTTTTCAGCAACCGCATTGTAGACGTAAATCTCCACGCCCCCATAATCCAAGGAAATCGCTTTCAGAAACGTTCCTGGGATAAACATTTACAGGTTATTACTAGCAAGCAAAGAGTTCGGAGCGGAAAGATGAATTAGTTGCAGTAGTAAAATGAAATATTATATTTTTTTTCTAATGGTTAGTTTGCTACTTTTGTCTCTTGTACGTTTACCTAGCCCTTTCTTCAAAAGTTGAAAAGGTTTATTCGCATGAAACTCTTTACAAACACTTTTACTCTTCATTTTAATTTCCAATAATTATTTTCAATGCCATAAAGTGAGTAGATGTGGACGCCACCACATCTTCTGCAATTGTCCTTTAAAGCAAAGACTCCCTTACAGATAGATAAGTAGAGCTATGAGGTTATGTCAGAATCTATAGAACTCCATTTTGCAGGATTTAAAACTAGGGGTTTATTTCTATTTGACTAATGAAAGAACTATTGTAAATATTATTGTTATGATGTCGATAACACGTATTTATAGGAAATTGGTGTCCATTTCATTTAGGATTGCTTATTGACCTTTTCTCTTCTCATCCCCGTTAAGTTACCTTTTCTGAACTGAGCCAATAATCGCAGCGTTAAAATCTAGCATCGCTAAAATGTGTTAAATTATAACAATATCCCAATAAAGATAAAACATACCAAAAATAATGTATAATAAAATTATTAAATTGTACCTTTAAGCAACTTGTACCTATTACGGTACCGTTATTCAATATAATTATTTACGATTCCAGAGACGCGCAATTCCTCATTCCGGGCTCGTACATACAATAAATTTCAATTAGCCTGCTTCAAGTTACGCCTGCACTCGGCCGTCCCGATTTTATTAATCACGATAAATGTTGCTTCCAAGTGGCGTCGCCGTTATTTGTTCTCCGCACACGGCCGTACTCACTCAAAATGTATTGGTTTACTCTACATCGGTCTTCCAAAGAGGATTTGTTGGTAGTTTTTTATTGTGTCTGAAGTACATCAAGACCAATTGACAATAAGTACAGTTTAAATAATATTAAGGAAAATTCCACTCAATGAATATTTTGACGTTAATAACACATAAAGAGAATAAATGCGACATAATAAATAGAAAAGCGAGATGTTGAAATTGTTAAAAACTAGACATTCTCTATCCTTAAGCACGTTACATGATATATTACGTATGTAATCATCGTGTACGCTGATAATACCGTCTTGGTAGCGAACAACCTACAAGACATGATCAATTATGAGGTTCATTGTAGCTTAATGTTCCACTAGCACTTTCAAGTCTCCAAACCTGATATTTTCAGACGCCAATAAATGTGCAACTACATGTCAAGAGCAAACAATAAAAGAAGCGATCTTCATTTATTTGGGAGCTAACGTCCAACCCGAAAAGGAAATGACAACCAACCATCGAGCGAGGAAAACCTTAGTCTGGAACTCAGAGTTCGAATTACCAGTTTGCCTTGATCTGTGAATTCGAGATCCGTACGAAAGACTCACAAACATAAAAAAGAACAGAGGTCTTCGAAATTTGTGTATACAATAAAACAAAGCAGAGAAGAGTTCATGGATACAAGCAGTCATAAATTAAAATGTACTCCGACGCATGAGTAAACATAAAGAACTGCTAAACACTATCAAAGAGAGAAAGAATGAAATATTTGGATAAATGCGATGGGAGGTTAGTGGTAAACCTTGGACTAATAATACAGGGTGATGTTCGGGGTAAGAGATCAGGGGGAAGAGTCTGAGACTCATGGTTGAGGGACCCGAGGAAGTGGTTTAACTGTTCTCTACAGAAACCTTTCGTGCTACAGTGTGCAGATCTATAGTGTCCTTTTGGAGCCCTAAATTTCGGCGCATACGAAGGGTATTTTTGATCTTTTGACAACAGTTTTACCAAATATTTTAAATTGTGTGTAAATGTAAACTAAAATAGAAATTGTTACTTAACCTACTTAGTTTATAGTTTAGACTGCCCTGATTTATTTTTTATCGCCTTATGGGACCAGTATATAGTTTAGTGTGCATTTTATTTGGCGCTGTCATATCACGGTGGCATTACTTTTCTTCTCTAGCGTAACCTTGGGGCAATGTGTAATTACAAATATATCTCATTAGTTTCCTTTCCAAGCTAGATCAGCGTCGCGGTAAAATATTAAACCTAATCTGTGTCCGAATATAACATAGAGACGTAAGAGCACAATGAGACAAGTTGGCGAGTCAAGCCAGATAGATTCAAGTCAAGCGACTCGGATTTATGATGTAAGTGTCCCATTGTGTGAGAGGACTATTCGACAATAGCAATTGCTGGAAAATTTCATTGGAGATATTTCTTACAAAAGGAAACATCTCGAATTCTTGTCATAAAGTTTGAAATAAAAGTATAGAAAGTATAGTATGAATATAATAGCCTAAATATAAACAACTATAAATAGACTTCAAGATTCGCCTCGGATTGTTGAGGGGTATAATGTACGTTTTGGATTTAAGGTCAAGTATGTGGCCTAAATGAATGAACCCGTCCGTGAGAGATACAGTTTTAATATTTTGAAAATAGTATTTTATTCTCTGGATACAACCTCAGTATTCAAGCATGTTTATACAGAAGACAAATACAATAATTTTGTTCATACCATGCATAAGTTTAGTCATTTCCATTCTCAAAACAGGTAAGGAGACGGTAGTAATATATGTGTATTTGCTCCAACATCTGCTTTTGTAAATATGTTGCCAATAGGGCATAGTTTTATGTGTTACTTCAGCATTAAAACGTACCAAGATTGTGTGAAGTAATCAGTGATATCAAGATTACAGAAACACATTCCACGCCAGAATTAAAGTCGCCTCTACAGCATTACGCAATTTAGTTGGATTAAATTTCTACGAGTAATGAATTTTTGATAGTGGTATTTCATTTTTATTTCCACAGTACTGAAATACGTTTTGCAATAAGAGTGATAGCTTGATTCAACCCCTTCCCTCCAATATCTTGAAATAATTGCTCTCCTTGAAATATTTCCTGAAACTCTCATCTTCATGTCCTATAGGCATTTATTTCTATGCGCGCGCGCGCGTGTGTGTATGTGTGTACGCGTTCATGTGAGCATGTTTATATTGCTTACACTATTAAAAAAATGGGGAAGTCGGAAAACTCCATTTAAAGTTAATAACAATTTGAAAGTAACAATTTTATTTGACGAGTTTAATGGAAACCTGTATCATACGCGTCTGAGGAACGTTTTATTTACAAAAATTGAAATAATATGTAACTTATTATCAATGTAAAGAATTCATTAAAATAAGATAAATTGAAATTTAAATAAATATATCTATCAACTGATAAAAGTATCAAGTAATATTATTCTAACTTATAATGCGCAATAAATAAAGTAACATAACCTATGCGTTGAAACAGCTGCTCTCCCACATAACCTAAAATATAAAATCAGCTGTTGTATGAAATCATATGTTGTCGCCTAATTCAAGCTAAAATAGTTGTATAGATGACAAATATACATATGTTGAAGCGTGACTCCAACTCAAAGATTTCTCCCCGTAAAATTGTTCTTCGATTGCGTTAAGGGAAATATAAACTGTGAAATGTAAATGGTACTTTTCAAAGTGTAAACTCTCAACACATTTAATTTAGGTCAAACTATATAGTCGAAGTATGTGATACTCCGACCTACTCAAGTAATTCTGCGACCGCCATACAATGTATTCGAGTTCGTTACGACACCTATTTAGAAACGTTTATTTAAGATAAATTAATAGCCTAATATAAATTAAAATATTCATCCTATATAAAAATAATTTAAACAAAATTTTTAAGTAAATACCTACTGAGGTTAACAAAGAAAAATTTTATTTTAGTTACCCTAGAGCATTATTTATGACATTGTGCGGTAACCATGGTAACAGTTTAAGATTGTACAATGGAGATTTCGATGACAACCAGATGGGGGGGATTCATAAACGTCTTTGAGAAATATATTTGTAGGATTTGGAAAGTTGGTGCAGTGTCACGCACGCCATACTTCGAACATGAAGACTCTCAGTTCGAATCCCGCTGGACCTCACAAATTTTATAATTTAATTATTGAATAACTATTTCAAAAAAATAATAATATTATTAACATCAATTTTCATCCATTACAGGTTAAAAAATGTATTTGACCTTGAATGGCTAAATAAAAACGTGTTTTATTAACGTTTTAAAATTTGTACAAGATATATATATGAGAAGAGTGTGAGCTAATAGAAGTAATTTAATAATAACATATGCCTAACTCGCCGTTTTCTTAACTGTGCAATTTACGATATTGTAACAATGTTAATAAACAGTAGCCTGTCTCTAGTGCATAGTATTGGCGGAATTATGTAGCGTGCGATATCAATCAGAGCTGTGACGTCATTACCTCAAGCAATTTACGCAGGGGTAACGCGGGGAGGCTAGATCGGCGCTTGGTGATTGTTAATTAATTTGGTCATTACTTGAGTTTTACGAAATTTAATCAACATGCGTGGCCCTTTTTTGTTAGTGTTTCGCTAACCAGACATTTTGTCGTACGGTTCTTATGTTTCGTCAAAACTTTCCTAAATTATCAAAACCTACTTATTGAGATCTCTGTTAGATAAAATTAGGGGACCTTATGGAAGAGTAAGTAATTACAATAAGGAAATATCATATATCACGATTACTGGCCTTAGGTTGGGCTCCTCTTGCCGTAGTCTGTCGCGCTGTAAGTTTTATTCGCTACACGCAACAGTTGGGTGGATCCATAAGCAACAGAATACAAACCGCAAGGACGTCGTACGCTGCCTGGCTTCCCTACTGTGTATTGTGGCGGTAAACGTGAGCCGGACTAACCATGGTGGGACGCGGACACTACGGTCTACAGCTAGTGGAGCTAGTGGAGCAACAGAAGGGGTAGCGCGAAAATAAAACAGGTTCCATTTTCACGCAACATTTCACTCTGCAGCGTGTAGTAAAAGGTTGTTGCAGACTGCCGCTATTGGAGCCACCTCCGTTTGTTCACTTCCTGTATCTACGATCCTGGTTCACTTCCTTCCCATTCCTCAGACTTACCAACCACACTTTGTAGCGCAATAAATACCGGCAAGTGTAGCCCCAGCCTAATGGTGTCTGGTTCGCTCCTACAAGTTAGTTCAGCTCGTGGAAATAAGTCGCCATGGTAGTAATGAGGGGTCGAAAAGTAGTGGTTGAATAGAGGAAAGCTCACGGCTGAGGTTCTCGCTTCTAATCATGACAATAGTACATACATGAGCCATTATTGTTGTAGCTACTATAAGCTAAGCCCACTCTTTTGAATAGCCATGCGTTCAGGAAAAATATCGCTTACGTCCACAAAAAGATATAAGCACCTTAGGGGCTACATTAAAATTATTTTGGGAAGAAAGTATAATCTTTTAAATTACGCAATTGAAAAGTAATGTTTTCTATATTTAAATATAGTAATTTGGTAACCATCACTCGTGTGTCCAAAGACCAACCTCACTAATGGCCCAAGAACCCTTCTACTTTGTTAAATGGTCCCTACCACTCTTTGCCAAAGGCCATCCTCCACTCTTTGCCTAAGAGCCTTCACCACTCAGTCGCCAAGGAGATCCACCACTTTTGTGCCATTCGAACCCCTCTACTCTTGTGCCAAAGGGCCTCCCCCATCCTTTACCAAAAGGCCCTCTTCACTAATGTTCCCTAGGACCCGCACCACTCTTTTGCCAAGGGGCCCCCTACCACTCGTGGTTCAAAAGCCTCACCACTCTTGTTCCAAAAAGCTACACCACTGATGTGCCAAAAGGTCTCCATCACTGTTGATCTTAGGCCCCCATCACTATTGAGTCTAAGCCCCCAACACTGTTGTGCCAAAGCGTCTCACCACTTCGTGGTAAGGCTCCCAACACTGTTGTGTTTGAGACCTCATTACTATTGTGCCAAGGGGCCCCACCACTCTTGGGATAAAAAGCCCAATAACACTCTTGTGATAGGAGGTCCCCACCTCTCCTGGGCTCATGATCCCATAACTATTCTTCACATTCCCCCCCCCCCCCCACTTTTATGCCCATGGGCCTCACAAACTAAAATCCGACGCTGTTGTTACCACTGCAATAACAGTTAGTAACTAATGCTGTTTTGATCTGATAAGTTCCTAGAGCCAGCTAGGCTTCTAGCAAATCTAGTCCCTTTTTTAGGATGTTCAACGATTTATAGATTTTAACAGCCCATAAAGAAGACACGGTATATATCTCCTGTTCCCACGTGTTTGATTTTAGCGAAACAAATTATACCGGGCGATGCAGAAGGTCATCAGGAAAACGAAACAAATTATAAAAACTCTCGCTAACGCCCCAAAAATTAAAAATTGTGGACTATAGAAATTTCTCTCGCCCCTTCGCAGCACACAAGAAACGGTACTATTTTAACGGGTTGGCTTAATTTCTGTAACGTATTAACTCGCAAATTGCCTCAAAATCTGGATAATTAAATTTGCTGTATGCTCCCAAAAATTACATATTTCACACAAATCAACTTTAACAAAGCACCATCATAGCACCCCGGCACCACGTTTCACCCGGCACACAAACCTTATAGAATTATAAAACTCGCACAAACATCTTATTTTTTGCCGATAATAAGTCGCAAAATTACTCAAAAAAGCAAAACAAACACTTACAGACTTTTCACTCTCATAACACAAAATATTGCATTGAACATTTACACACCTTTAATTTCTATCTATAACAAACGACAGAACTCACACCGCACAAAGCTTGTGGAATTGAGATATCAGCGAGTTTAATTCTATTTCGAGGCATTTTGCGAGTAACTACATCAAAGCAATAAAGCCAACACGTTGAGTTCGTTACGTTTTAGGCGTGCCGTAGAGCGGACGAGGTACTGCTTTTTTCCAACATTTTTAATTTTTGAGCTAAAGTTTTTGTAATTTTTGTCGTATTTCTAATGACTTTCTGCATAAACCTAAATGTTTTTACTAAAATCGAACACGTGGGAGCGCGAAATAAATACCGAAGACACGATGTGAGGGTGTTGGTTGAGAAAACACCCTTTCAAAATTAAATTTTAACACCCTTTAAATTACATTAAAGCAAGCTTAAAGTTGCAATAAAAAACCTTTAAGTTACTTAAAAACAGAAAAGTAGGTTTCGCAAAACGGCTCGTTTAATAATGTCAAATATCAGCAAAATAATACAACTGCCTTCAAAATATTTCATATGCATGCATAGTGTTGTATAATAGTAACCAGTATATATTTGCCTAGTACATGGACATGCAATTAATCGGAAGTCAATTAGCCCCATACAACATAGGGGAACAACAACCAAGCAAACAACCCTTAGTACCTGTAATCTGGTCTTTCCAATAAAGTAAATGGTCTAACAATTGCATTGGACCACACACACAGTCAAGGCCTCTCTTGTGTCGATTAGCCTTTATGCTGTCCAGTCATGAGTAATTACTAAATAGCGTTTGGTGAATGGGCAATCGCAAAGTGATAAATGCATTATTCCTGAATCGGACTATTCAATAAATTCTGAAAATATTATTAACCATTTTATAATAAACATTTAATTGTATTACATTTTTAATGTACAGTTAATGGAATTCACCTTGTATTTGGATATAGGACGGGGGTATTGCATGAGTGGGAAGAACACATTGCCAGAATGTTACTACAGTCCATATTTCACTTCTGTTGGCCACTGTTTTTAAATTCACTTCACCAAGATAATTTTTGTTTAAGTTGTCCATGTCCAACAGTCAAATGTATTGTAGCGTCAGGCTTGCCAACACTGTAAATCTGAACTCCAAATAGAATAGTAACCTATTGCGGCAATTTTTATAGCATACATTTCGTTATTATAATATTTCCCAGTGGAAACGTGTTTATAGAATTTATTTGCTAAATAATTTATGAATATCTCAATAATTTTCAATTATTTCGATTAAATTACTAAATTTCTTCCTATTCTTACGCCACTATCAACATAGACGTCCTCGAGTCGGGGCAGCTTTTCTTCAGCATAGTTCAACAATCGGCAAAACGTCATACAATCAACTGCAGGGCGGAAATATGTCTTTGATCCTTACCTTCCTAGACGTGACCTTTAATTTAGTGACATAATCTGTAAAGTCTACAGCTCCACTCCTCTGTCCTCCTTGCAACATTATTTTACTCAATAAAACAATAATAATATAAGTTAGTCTGCATGCTCAAAAAGAATCGGGGCAGTTACTTAATAAAATAATTTTAAAAAGTGAATTTGTTGCTTCGTAATGCATGCAACAATTATATAGTATAAACAAATTGTAAAAAAGAATGGTAAATAACTTTCATTTCTATAAACTTAAAATATAAAATTATAAATCTATATATAAAAGCGTTCAAAGTGTAGTGCAGAGCGCGAGGTGCGAGAGATTAATAGTTAGAAAAAACTAAACTGTCTTCCTATGTGTCAGTCGGCTTTGGGAGTACATGTCCAATTTGTAATGTAGTGATATATCCATGGGAGAGGCAATAATGCACATCTGATGCATTCGCAAGTTTCTTTTAAAAAAACAGAAGTAAAGTTTAGTCAAGTTTTTGAATAATTTTATTTAAATATGAGTTCCGAAAGTAATATTTTATATTTTTATAATACTTATTTAATGACATCTCTAAACGCAATAATGCAGCCGATAAATCAGGAACATGGCGGAATAAACTGGTTAAAGTGATGAACTTCACATACATTTTTCAGATAAGTAATAAAATAATTTGTTTCAGTTTTTATTTCTTCAAAATGAATTCAAATAAATACATTTTTATGTAATTAGCAGTTCTTTAAGGTCGAATATTGAAATCTCTAATTTTCTGTGTGTTACTTTCAAAGAGTTTTAAATGAGTGATTAAGCTACGCGATGTTAAAATTCTGTTTCAAGTAGCTTACAAATTTTAATATTTATTGTATGTATAATGCTTAAAATGATTTAAATAATCTTGCGAGTGGATATCTCATATCTATACCATAATTTAATTAATTGCATAATTGTTCGACACTTAGAACTTCGTAGTCAAAATGGTAAAATATTTTAACATGAGTGTAATTAGACTACACAGTACCTATGTTTAATTTTTCTTTATTGTGGAATTCATAACCAATTAAAATGTTGATTTTTGTTATTCTAAAAACGTGTGTTTCTTTGAAACATATTAATTCAATGATATTGCAAGTAACGTTTGCCAGTAAATTATAAATTATGTAAAATTTAACTTTATATCCTTATTTTTGTGTTAGCTTCTTATCTGAAACTGAGGATTTTGCTCCGCAATCAGGATGGGTTTTTGTATACTACCACTCTGGTGTTTACATATTGCGTTTTTTCATAATTGTTAACACCCATCAAAGTTTGTCCATGCAATTCTATCCTCTGCATTATACACCCATTTGCTGACCTTACGGTCCACCAATAAAGCAGTACAACTAAGTTAAACATACAGCTATTCTGTGACCTTAGCTTGTGAGGTTATGTTAAAACAAATAAAAACATTAAAAAAAACTAAAAAATTAATCATTTATTGACTTATAGGCGTTTTAATGACAAAGTCATCACCATCAGTGAGTTTTACTACTACAAACTCTAACTTATAACTAAGTTGTAAGTTAGAATTCGTAGTAGTAACATTCACTGATGATGATGACTTTGTCATTGAAACGCGTACGAGTAAATGAATGATTAATTTGTCAGTTTTGTTTATGTTTTTATTTGTTTTGACTTTAAAATTATCCAAACTATTTTTTCTTGTGTATCACTTTATTAGCAATATAAATCTCCCATATCATTTTAGTGTTGCCAAGACACATCATTGTTACAATGCTAGAAATGTTCCTCATGATATTTGTTGTCCATAGATATAGGCGAGTTGTAAGTTCCAACTTAGTACAATTTCAACTTCCTGGAGTTTGTAAAAGTAAATTTATAAAACTCTTACTTACGCGTATCTTTCCGATCCCACTCATTGCTTAGTACAATGAAACTTTTGTCTCAATATTATTAGAAAAGTTAATTTAATAATATTTTCAAAAATACGTTGACTGTACAAAGCCCTTATATAGGCATATAGCATATCGAGGATATAGTCACATACACGCTAAAAATAATAAGTCGAGATCTAAAATAGAATTGAAAAGGTGTTTTGCAACTCTCAAGCTAGAAGCTAGGCGAAATATTGCTGGGGACAATAGAAGCAATATAACGGTCAGAAGTGGGGACTCACATCCGGTCCTTTGTAATAAAAACGCTTCAGTAAGGGTGTAGCTATGGGAGTAAAAGTAACTATATATGTCTAAATAGAAGTAGTTTAGTGATAGAAATGTCCGTGTCTCTATCCCTAATGAATCCCGTATATAAGTGTAGAAACATAGAGAATTTGCTAGCGTACCCGAGAGTGTTTAATTAGGAAATTAAACTTGTTCTCCAAAGACGAAACTTCTAGGAACTTTTAGAAGACGTAGTGTCCTTTTACATTACCTCGCCGTGACCCAACGTTTCCTCATTTAATGATTAACTTACATACAAACTATAACAGTTTCTTACAATACTTATCTAACAACCCGAGAATAATCACGTAAACTCGTAACATGGACTATTTATCTCGGCGCAGGAATACACATGTCCAGGTATAACAACATTGGACTCTTGTAGTTCCCTTCGTCGTAGCCTTAGGGAAACCAAACTGAATGTGTTGAAATTGAGAACAATGGCAAGGAATCGCTAGCTTAATAAGCATTCTGCTCATTAATCTAGAATGTTATGGTGAAATATTTTTGTATTTAGAAAAGTGTTGAGTTGAGAATAAAGGAAGACAGGGTTGCTTAGAGGAAACAGGGTTAAAGTATTCATGGCAAAAACAAACAGGTTTTTATTAGAGAGTAAAGGGTTGACGTTTTCCTTTTGTTGCCGTAATACAAAAAGAAAGGCTGTCATGCTCAGCCCATTAACATGACAATACAGGGCTCCGTAGGCTATTCCGAAGCTCTGGAGAAAGGGATGAGCTGTGCGCATGCGCCAAGTGTCTGTGAAACAAAAGTTTGTTGTAAGCCTGTCATTAAATAAAAGGTTCAACTGTAAAATAAATTGTATACTATATCTACAGATTATTGATAAAATTAAAGAGGCTATACTATACCAATACTAATATTGATAAATAAATAGAAATCTTACAAATTGAAAGGTGGTCATAGATTTAATTTAAGGCCGAAAGATAGAAAGACGGATCTAGATCCTTCAGTCAAGTGCTGAGGATTCCTGGTATAGAATAGATAAAATATTTTGGTAACTAGATAGAGTAGAGTAGAATTTTAATAAAATATAAAACACATCTGCCAAATAGACCCATAACACAAAGAACCCAAATATATTTAACGGCAATGCCTTGTTTATCGTTGTATCATGACACTTCTAAGGTTTCCACGGGAAAATTAATTTTCAGCAAGTTTCCTGAGATGTTTACGAATCAGTTTCTGTCTCTTATGTCTGAAGTGTAAAGAACCGCAACGGCAATGATTAAGGTTCGACACAGAACGGGATGATGCTAAATAGGACGCTTGGAGAGCAGCACGTCATTCCAAACATCCTAATTTTCCTGCATTTTTTACAGCACTGTGGAAAGCGGTAGGAGTTTTGAAATATAGACGAGAGAAGATATTTGCTTTCCTTTTGTATTAACAACAGACCGGAGTAACGAATGGCCCCTGAAATATAAATGAGACTTGTCAGACAGGGTTGCTTGCATAGAAAATGGTTACCTATTGCAATACGATCTGGCATATAATGGATCCGGCAAAATATGGACGTATAGTATTATATATAGATATATATTTATATTTATTGAAATGAAATAATATATATATATATATATATATATATATATATATATATATAACGTTCATAGACAAGATTAAAAATATATCTCATTTTAATGTAACAATAGTTTTAAAATAAATGCAAAAGTAATTCTAATTTAAATTGAAAATCCATTTTTTAACATTTTTTATTCCTACATACTAAACTAGTTTAACGTTTTAAAGTAACAATAATTGAATTCCCATAAACCTTAACCTTTACAACGTTTATAGTCTTGGCAGTTGACGGTTAACGATAGTTTCGATATTTTTACATGAACATTTGTTTATAAACCTTGTTGTTATTTATTTAATATTTTAACTAATCATTCTTCCTAAATTATGTAGAAATTTCACAGTGACAGGACGGGTCTACCTGACGTCATATCTCTATCAGGTACACTATTGTCAGCATTCACGGCCGTCTCTTCAGTTCTACATTTATAAACCGTTAAAAGAAAAAACGCCACTGCCACTAGACAAAGCTTTCAACACCGACCGTTTTACGCGGAGGGAGGTAATGGCAGTAGTTTACATAATTACCCCTACATAGCAGCAGCAGTCTATTGCTTCAGAGATCTTAACGTGGTACGAATTAGGCACCGGTACGAAATTGGCGACTCTTCCCTACAAATTTCTATTAAAAAACTATTATTTACGTTTTATGTAACAAATATAATAGATTTCACTTTTACTGTTTGCTCTTATATAATTCTCATAATAGAGATTGTAAAATAGTAACTCAATATTATATGTAGATTGTGTGGTACGGGAAGTGAGGATGTGAAATGATTTTTAGAAACCCTTAAAGTGGGAGTGTATAAGGTAACGCATGCCAACCAGGGACACATATGAACACTAGGGTGTGTGTGTGCGTGTGCTGGTGTAGGCTAAAAAAATCTTATATGTCCTAGCTTTCTAATCCGTTAAAATCTCCAAGTTATGTAACATTCATTGCATTGTTGCCCTTTATGGACATTCTCCCTTAGAAACGTTGAGAGGTTTGTTACCTCTCCCCCCTCCACGTTGCAATAAATGTTTGATCCCGCTTTATTTCCGCGATGTGTCACTGTCGACAGTGATTTGGAATTAATTATATTTTGTCGACACAAACATAATTTATTACACCATGTACGTTTCAACAGAAACCATTTGTAGTTATGAAAAAAAGAAAAAGGTATTTAATCCCAGTTTATAATATAATCATTTTAGTGGTATGCAGTCCTTACAATTTTAAAGTAACTTTACAAATTTATTTAATTATAAACTCCAGTTAATGTAATCCATTAATTCGATACACATTTGCACCCAACGTTTGGGTCATGCAAACAGCGTGTAATATTTCCGCAGCTACACCTACAGAAATGTAAAAATGTATTACACATGTTATATCTACCGTATGAACGATCGGCGCCAAGGGAGCTGTACACAATGAGAGACATTAATTGGCGCACGCCAGATCGTCGGTGTAAATCTTCCCGTTTTACAACTGAAGATAATTACATTTCGTTTGGAGAATATTTTTTGAAGATAAATAGAACCTGCGCTTGCAGATTTCAAGCCAAAGCTTCGAGCGGAAATTTATCGGGAATCTCAAGACCTTACCTCAATTTTACTTTTGTATTATAAATTTGGCGGTATCATTGGAGGAGTGTTAGCTTATAATTTGATTTTTTGAAAAAAATAATCAATGCGAGAGAAAGCAATCGCAAATTAAAACGGACACATACACACACACACATACAAATACCTTTTTGCAAATATCTCCATGTAGAGTTTAAGACAACCTATTAACTCAACTCGATACAGACATTTGGAACTTGTATATTCCTGATATCTCTGATGCAGGTTTGAAAGGGTTTCTTCAAAGTCTTTTGTCTTTCAAAAACAATGGAACCGTCATCAATAATACACGATGCATTCTTTGTTGCCTTTGTAGGCGTAATTAATCATTGTTATTGTACCTAAGATATTTTTTTACGAGTATGTGAACGTTTCCTTATAGTGTTTACATGCGGGAAAACTAGTAAGACTCCCGATTCAAACAGACAACACGGTGGCGTGTAGGCAATTTAACAACAGTGAAGTAGGTGGAAGCGGGGAAGAAACGAAAAGCATATAAGCATCACTTTGTAAATAAATTCAACCATAAAGAACACCTCAATTAAAATAACAAGTGCGATCTATGTGTAATTGGAGTACAAAAATTAAAAATCGTGTTTCATCTGTTCACTACCCCACAACACAGTTTATATTGCGAAAATATTTCCACTTTACCGCTGGATAATTGAAAATTGAATGCCTTTCTGCCCTGGTGTTCGTTACAATAATGAAAACGAAGAGCTAAGCAGCCCAACCGAAAGGATCTTTAACAAAGGATTCATGCCTCGGAATTGAAGAGCCTTGATTACAGGCGGATCCTAGTTTCTCATTTGCATTATCTCTGTTTACTTTTGATTTTTTATTACGATTTTAATTAAGCATTTCCAAGACGCAAAAACCCCAATACAAAAGAATTCATTGGCGTTACCTATTTATATTATATCACTTAATTTACACTTTATATAGGGATGGTTTTGTTTTAAAAGTTTGTTTAATAAAATCGTCTGTGTTATTCAGGATTTACAAATCGACAAAGATAAACACTTTACCGATGTCGAGAGATTCGTAAGTCGATTTCTTAAAAAGGAAATTAATTTTCAACAAACTTTTCGATGAGTTATGTCTTGGCCATTTGGTGTTTAAATGTGTTATAAATTTAGATGACAATACAAAGATACACATTTGGATAAAAAAGTGGCAATATGAATAACTCAAAGTTTTATTTTAAAATTAACTTGCGAAAGGAAAATATAATTACAGTTAAATTATAGTATACCGATTTTACCCCAATCTTCGATATCCCATTGTTGGAATCTTGTATAGTCAACTGTTTACGATGAGAACACGTTATTCAAGCATAAAAATAATAGACCAGAAATTATAAAATAAGGGTAAAATAAAATGAAAAAAGATAGGAAAAATAAAATAAACATTTTAAAAACAGACGTTTTTAATTCGCCCACCAAGCGATGTTTTTATGCTCGGTTCATTTTAAACTCTTTAGGCGTTCATAAAACATTTCTTACCTTAGAAGTTGTAAACATTTTCAATCGTTGGTTTCACAAAATTCGTCTTTAAAATAAGATATTTCCGAGCTCCGATTTTAGTTTTAGGATTGAGACGCGTCAGTGACACCATAGCATGAAAACAGTCTCGTATTCTTAGATATGTTCGAAATATAATCGTGTTTCAAAAGTGTTATGAAAATTATTTTTTTATTTAATAAAGTACAATGGTCGAAGATTGTATAGCTGAATTGTTAATGGTTATTGCTATTAAAGTCTATATACAAGTTTGAATAAACCTTTCTACAAACTTTGTAAAAAGTTAATAAAAGTTTAAAGGTTTGAGAGAGAATATTCATAGTAAAACAAAAAAATACGGGCAAACATAGTGAACGTTGCCGACCTTGAAAAAATTTGTAATGATTTACAATAAAACATGTTAGATTGACTAAAACATTGAAAATGCTTTTAAATTGTGTTTTGTAAATACTTCATTTATAATTTTAGCATATATATATATATATATATATATATATATATATATATATATATATATATCAAAACAACTGAGTATATACAAATTATTTAATAATATTTATTATTCATGTATGATAAAAATGTGTAAATAATTCTTATATTTGTATAAATAGTTACTAAAATAAAATAAATTAAAAAATTTAAAACAGAGTCGCAAAAACGACTCCTAAGGGTTTTGTTCCCTTAATTCCAACAGACTGCCTCTTTTTCATTCTAGATACGGCGGCGTTCTACATCTGTCCGGAACTCTAGACCGAGACGACGCACAGCGAGAGATCGCTTAATGACAACTAGAAACAGAGTAGGAACTCCAAAGAGAAGCGGCAAAGTCGTTCGTTTCAATTGAGAGTTTTTCCGTTTATAAAAGTTTCTGCTGCTGGAAAAGACAATTACACAATTTATATTTCAAGACGAATAACCTTGCGTGGTTGCCACTTAAGGGAGGCATTTATCACGATTAGGAAATCGCGGCGGCGAGTCGCTTGGAGGAGCGTAATTGCAATTGAGTGTATTTGCAAGCCGACAATTAAGTGTCATTGTTTGTGTACGGCTAGTTGCGCGCAGTATGCTGTATTAATCGAAAATTTTGTAACATGTCTTAATACTAATAAAATATTGTGAATTATGTGAAATTGGTCATGCGTAGTATATAAATGATTGGCATTGGGCATTGGCTATCACACTGGTTAAGCAATAATGCGTATCAGACAATGCCGGTTTATATTGACTCTAACTTTACAGTGTATCAGGTGAATTTGTGCACGATTGGCGAAATGGTACTCTTTTTAACGATTAGAAATGGGTAGTAGAGAGGTAGTAGCATAACATCTGCCACAGAATCATAAGCTTCATCCCGATGCTGTCCTCAGACCGTCTCTCACGTCCAACTATCTGGTCTCATGATGTTAGCGAAGCTGAACACTTGATTTGTATTTCGTTTTTGTTTTATTTCCTGAGAGAAACACACTTAAAGTCATACATTCTCTGCTTCAGTAAATTACCTATTAAATCTAGTATTGGAAATAATTACCCTTCAATAAATGTATCAATCTGGAAGTGTATTATAACCGTATTTTGTTTCCAAAAGTGATTCAATCCAGTGACCTTTAGAGCTCATCCCACGCTCACTGACACTTTAACTTGGGTGTCAAGCTAGAATTCCATGCTTCGATTGGTTCAAGTTGCCTGTGCACGATATATATATATATATATATATATATATATATATATATATATATATATATATATATTTTTTTTTTTTTTTTTTTTTTTTTTTTTTTTGACAACAATCGCAGACGTATCAGCTGTTTCTAAAATTGTAGTCACGTTGTTTTCTAATTTGCATTGATAATATCTTATTCCCACTCTTAAAAGAGTTTAATTTATTTAACACCATAAAATAAAAAATCTATTTATATATTCCTTTTTGAAACTCTCAACGCCATCTTATGCACGTGTTCTTCTTCTGCTTCTGTATCGTATTCATTTTACAATTGTTCATTTCTTATTTCTTTCTCTTCGTTTCATCATTAGCCCCCAAAGGCATTCTCTTATGTTTTCATACTGATTCTCTTGTTTTTTTTTTGTTTCTTCCTAACTCTATTAGACTTTTTATTTCGTTTAACCACAGTTTATATGACTTAGTTTGTATTCATTAAAATTATTTTTTACTTTGGTTTACAATTTTTATATAACTTCTCTCAGAATTAAATGTTCTAAACATTTTTTTCCATAGGAAGAGAAATTTAGAGGGGTTTTGTGCCTTTATTTGTTGCATCATTTCGGCATTCAATCATGAGATATATTGTCAACTACAATTTTATTTAATATTTGCGTTTATGTATAATGTTCCAGTACAGAGTTTTTAAATATACAGATTACGTAAAAATAAGGACCCAGAACTTTACACAACGTAAGCACCAGAGAATTTTCTTTTGTTAAAGTAGGAACTGTTTCTTTCGACTTCCGGCGGGAAACTACTGTGGTGGGAGAGAGAGAGAGAGAGAGTAATTAAAATTATGAAACTTTACGCTGACAACGTACAAGAAGCACCCACACTGATTCACTGTTTAGGGCTGAGGTTGAAGTAGCATTAAGATCTTTATAAAGGTCAACCACCTTGTTCTTACATCTTTGAAAGGTTTGTGTAATGTCTCCAGAATGAAAAGGGATCGTTGTTTATTGTTGAGTTTATAGTGTAAAAGATAGTTTGAAGGGAGTTGCTATAGTACACGTGTTTTATAGTTGGCCCTGTACAAAAGTTGGAGCTTAGAAGGTAATTTCAATGTTTTTTAATAAAACCACTGTTTGGTGCATGGGCATTTCCGAGTGGTTACTGGAAGGAAGCTTTCTTCTAGGGTCGCTGTGATCTAGAAGGAATGTCAAAAGGTGGGGGGGGGGGGGTCGGTTGGGAAAATAGCTGAGGTACGAGTTGGGGAATAGGCCTTGGATTGCAAGTGGGTCTTGCAAACATTTTGTTGAAAATGTTGGCTTCTCAGCAAGTAGAACGTTCGATATGGCTGCAAGTAATTAGATGTTTTAAATATTTACTTTTCTAAATTTGTGCGGCGAGTTATTTAGTACCAAAAGCGAAATCCTTACTCAATAGTCATATTTGTAGAAGCGTGTTTTGTTTTATAATTGAGACATATTGGGTTATTTGTTTTTGTTGTGTTTGTTGAATTCGGATCTCCTCTATTTGTGCATTTTATGTTTTTAGGATGTAACGAAAAATATGATAACAAAGGATCTAAAATATAACAAACTGTGATAATTCTATTGTTGCAGTTAAGTGAGCTTATCTATACAAAAATATGTAAAAGAGTATTAAATAAGTTTTTCTGTAAATGGAACAACTTTCAGACCTATCCAACTAGCATAACTCAAACCCATAATTCTTCTTTAATTATAATTCCTAGAATTTTAGTAATTTTAATATTGTCTTAAATTGTTTTTTATACTCTTTTCGCGACGGTTGTTACCTTTTATCGTCAATATTAGATTTGCTTAAAAACCCTTTGAATAGCATATTAGCCTGTATAATATCATCCCTTTGGAGTATTCCTGAACCTGCTTGAAATGGGTTGAAATTAAACCACTAGGATTACTTGGTAGTTAGTGTTGATTAAAGGGAAATATCATTCCATCCTAGTTCTTGTGAAAAGGATGCCAGTAAGGCAGACTCGTCAAATGCACCACGGCTAACTTGATTGCAGAATTAGTAAGACTTTAGTGGCAAAGTGTAGCCTAGAATCTTATGTTTGCCGATACGTTGATTGGAAATGTTTGTATGCTAATTGTGTTTCGTTTCCATACAAGTTAGGAAAGTCATAAAATGATAGACTTTAATTGGTGTTGCATGTTAGAAATAAAATATATATATCTTAGTATATTAAAGGTATATAGTATACTTTAGCATAACTAATGAGTAAATCTTAGTGTATATCTAAAGATGCATTGAAGATTTCTAGTCGAATCCGTTACTAAAAAAGGGTTCGATCATTCTCGGCTGGTCACTCAATCTGCAAACGGGTTTTACGAAGCTATAAACTGGCGAGTGTTGGAAATATATTATAAAGCTTGTCTTTTTACAGACTGACAACATACAATAAAGTGTAAGTGAAGGATTAGATAATCGAAACAATTTATAAAAGTAAATATTAAGAAATGATAATAAACAAAATTTTTAATAAATATTACTTTACTGAATAGACTAGTTTCGACAACGACATCGCTATCATCAGTAATGGCTGTATACTACATTTACAGAGTAAATAGTGCAGTACTTGTAAAGACATCTCTACAGTAGGGTGTTTTGGTTAACTGGTTACAGAATTCACTGGTGTCACAGATCCCGCATAAGTCTCAAACAGCTCTAGAAACAACAGTAGTATTTTATGTTTGGACAGTACAATAGAACTTGTGTGTGAATATTATCTTTCCAAGGAGTCACATAGGCTATAGAGTGAACGTTTTATTAGAGTTCTTGCCTACTTTGTCCGCGTGAAGTGTGAAATCTAATATGCAAATACGTTTTAGTTGGATTCAGGAGCTTTACAAACAAATTACGCCATCTCGTTGGTCATCTGGCTTTCAAGCAATGAATGCTTCAACTAGAATAAATATTACTTTTCATCAGTTTGAATAATTTAAAGTGATCGATAGGATTTTTTCATCCATGGGAGTCGATTAATAAAGAGTTTAATGCGCTTCTCATTGGTGATTCTTTGATTAACAAGCTAAACATAAATTGTGATCATATATAAACTATTTCTTAAGGTCTTTTATAAAATAGCATTAGGAAATAACGTTTAACCTTCAGGTCGTCAGGTCTAGCTTGACCGGTAACCTAAAGAGGGACAGAAGTATTTGAGTTGATGTGTCTGGTAGGGATATTGGCTGAGCCATTCTTGTTAAACTTCGTGCAATTTAGAAGGTAGTGGACAGTATAGTGTACAACCCTCCGTCACTTCCCCACCATTGGCATTAGATCCCACTTGTGTTTACCTGCTTTCCCCTTATGCGCATTTCACCGGTCCGGCTAAACCTGACGACTAAAAATTCACTAGGAAGGTAAACTATACAAACATTTTTTTAACATTTCATTTTGACCATTGACAAAATGCAAGGGTTTTCAAAATGCATTTCCTTATCAACTCTAAATTTAGTGTTTTTAGTTTTGAAGCCCCAGATGTACAGCTATAACATTAAAGGAGAGTTAACTATATAAAAAATCAATTTAAATGTATCTGAAACATTTTGCTATACATAAGAAGGGTTGCACTGACTCACTGTAACATTGTTTTCTCTATAAGTTAACAGCGATTACAATATTTATTTTATATTTGTTTAATGCCCAAAGAGCTAGAGGTTTTTAAATAGAAAGTCGTACATTTTAACCGACATCTCTTTCCCTAACAAAGTATTACAAACTCTATAGTCTGAGTGTAACGTCAAAAAGAAGCACAGTTGTAAGTCTGTAGGTATTACGTCAGAAATACAATGACGCATTCACAAACTCATCTTCCATTAACTTTGCTGGCGTCTTGTTTGGCTGTGGAAGGAGTTGAAACGAAATAATCCGCCAGAAACAAAGGAGCCCACCATTACTGTTAGCGGTGTTCTGGTGCTTAGTTACGCCTTGGTAATTGGAAAATCCCCCGTGACGAGTTATTGGATTCGCTTAGAAGGAAAGTGATTTTATTAAGCTTTCGTTAATACACAAGACATAAAAAGCTGTAATGTTCTGTAGCTTCTTCCGCTCTGCGCTATAATTACATTAGCTACACGTGCACGCTCGACTAGCGTTAAGGCTTATCGATTGAAGGTACTTTTATCGCTTGGCAATGGCTACCTCTGAGCGCTTACATTTTTCTCCTTGGCCAGCCCCCTTTCTCAGTCTTTGCCCAGTGTGTTGTAATTATCGTCATCGGCGTCACCATTTCTACCCACTATGAAGTAATCCTTAAGAATGAGAACTAATCCATAAATTAGCTACGACTTATTATTTATATGCCCTTTTAGGATGCTATTTACAATTATTTGGCGTCATAGATAGCGCTCTTAAGATTCTTACTTACATCGCTATTTATATTTTGGACATCATTCTGGCATCACTGCGACAGATATATAGATATATGGAAGGCAGTCAGAATTTGTGTATAGGCGCCAATCTAGGGCTCTTCTGAAGCATCAAGTATATTGTCTGCTTTAAAAGATTTTGTCTAATGGTAGTATTTTCTTTTTAATGGAAACAATAAAATTCATAAATAAATATTTTGCGGTGTTCTAACTCCGACAAATACACATTTGAAATAATCATTGAATGTAGATTACGAGATCTGTTCTCGCATTCCTGACTAATTAATTGTGGCGTGGGTTAGCTACTCGTAGCCTACAATTTAACTACGCAGTATCCGATTTTATGTTGATAAAATTGAAATAATTGGAAAAGTACTGATATGCAATATAATTATCTCTAGTTATCATGTTACCTGTTCGGCGTGGGCTTGATTGCCGAATCCAATCGATCGTTCCGAGTTAGCGAACAATGATCGTGCTTTAATCTCGTGACACGAAGCCTCAAGCTTTGCGCACCACGGGATGGAACATTTGTGAACGTTAGAGCGAGCCTTTCTTACAAGACTTGGGCTAATATATTTTCCCTGCAGTAAAATCCGGTTATATAAGGCAAACATTTATTTTATTGCAGCTAAATAAATGCCACTGTAAAAGTTAGAAACAGTAAGAAATATTACAGGGTTGAAATTCCTGAAGGGGCAGAGTTGACAGGTATGAGATGAGGGTGGCAGGAATGTTGACTGCTTTGTTGTGACAGAACATAATCTGTTTCAGCAATGTAGTTTAGGTGGAGATACTTCGTTTTAAAACAAGTAGGCTACAGACAAGGTAGTCTTCAAATGTACATTTGCTCTCTATCCTGATTTTTTAATCATTAATTTCTTTATAATTATTTTTTTACATGCACGAACTGTTCATTTATGTGTTTTATATCTGCATTTTTAATAGATATTTAATAACTAAAACATCTATTAAAAATGGTAAAAGCATTAATAATTTTTTACTTTTTACTTGGACTGTCGTACCACTGATAACTAATTGTATCACGTTTTCATTTAATTTGAGCAATGTTCTTATTTATTTTTACTAAATAATTTTACTTACTTTTTGTTCTGCGCTCCTATTTTAATTTGTTCTGTAAATCAATCATTGTTAATTATTTTTAAGAATTGTCCTATGTCAGTATTAGATTTTTTTTATAATCGAAAAACTAATTTATTTATACTTTTTTTATAAATTTTTTTTCCACATTTTATATACTTTTGCTTTTGCAACTTGTGCTTCAAGTTTTGCTTAAAAGAATTCGATGCTTGGCTACGCATAAAGTTCTAATAAAACTTTACGTCCTTATTTTGTCTTTCATATTTTAAATTGAGAAAGTCTTGTAGTTTAAACATAAATTACTCAAGACATTTTTGAGACAAAGTGTCATTTTTGAGACAAACCCATGTTTTTATCACGGTTCAACAACAACGACAATCAGGCACTCTTTAACAATTTTTCTAATGTTTTTTTATATTTTACTGTTTAGAAATAAAAACCTGCCATTGCGACGAACAGAGATCTGTGGTATACAAATTTATGTTTTTATTAGTTAGTAATATGTTGATGTAACAGAAAGGTATAAAAAAATGTCATAGAATTACAAGAAATAACATCCTCTGGAACACGTATGAGGATAACACTAAAACGAATACATAAAATAGAATATTACACCAGATATATTGGCCGCTACGGTTTTAGAGGGACGTAATGGCTTTTATTAGCAGCTGTTGTAGGCTCTTTATAAGTGTACTAATTGCCTTACGACTTTATGCCTTTTTTAATGACTCTTACTTCATACATTTACCTGTAATTTAATAGCCTCTGTGTAAAAAAGGAATTAATTTCTTAATGTGCAATATATTTTGCATTTTATGTAAATTAAAGTCAAGTGAAATGGAAAACCGCATGCTCTATAAACTTCCTCTTGCTGTTACTGGAACGCTGTTGGTTTCAGTGTGCGGGAGCAAGAGGACGCGCGACACTACACTTGTCCTAGAGTTTGAAAATACGGAATTACTTGTATCTATTTGCAGAGTGTAGTTGATAGAAGACCCTGAAAAGTATACTGAATGCGATATATATTTAATGAAATTAATTTAAATCGTTGAATAAATGATAAAAGATCGAATATCGAGTCAAATTTATTTAATTAGTGTGACGTTACAGCAACTATTGTGTTACCCTTTCTAAACCTGAAAACAATACAAATACACAAATGTAATAAAGTAATATAATATTGTTTAAAGGGTTGTAAAGGGAAACAAAATAATTGCCTAAACGTCACCTAATAAGGTGTTCTATATCATAACCTATAACATAAAAGCAGCTGTTGCATGAAATCGTATGTTATTGCTTAATTTGAGCTAAAGTAGTTATCCAGCGAATATGTAGGTGTGTTAGAGCATGACGTCAGCTTGAAGATTTTACACGTAACAGTGTTTACTTGGAAAATATGGTTCCCTAATTAGGTTATTATTCGTTCTTGAAATTACTCGTTACACCTAGATACAGGTTTTAGTATGAAATTATGGCAATAACAAACTGTATTTGTCAAAAACGTTTTGGACTCATTTTACAAATCGTTTAACATTGTTAATTATCCCATTAGCATATCTCTGAATGTTACCCCTTAGAAATTAATTACTTCCAAATAATTTTAAAACGTAAAATCAAGTTTTACAATGAGCTCTTCTTAAATGAAATAAACTATTATCCCGTAACTAACTATAACTATACAAGATGAATGACGACCATTTGGTGGATAAACCTTAGAGTGCGTTACCCAATGGCGGTCCTTATGTATTGCTGCTACGAACCCAGAGCAAGTAACATATCGGAGGGTCGTTATCTGGAATTACGTTCCGCCAAATGATCAAAGACGTGTACTGAAACATAAGCGTTGACGATAAGACTAATCTGTCAATGTCCATTCATTGAAGTTATTGTAGATTTGAGAGTGTTATAGGAAGCGCATGGCAAACTAACGAGGAGGGATGGTAAAGGGTAGCCAGAAACGGTGTTCCACACAACAACCTTTGTGCAAGTATTTTTTACACGTTTTTCAACGAGTTTCTATAATTTTCATTTTTAAATGGTATTGACACAATATACGTAACCGATTGTGACTTTAATACCCAAACATTCATAATGTGATTGCTATTGCTTTTCGATTTTTTCAACCACTGGTATATTGTTTTATAAAATTTCATTTGATTAGCAATTTCTTTAACGGTGAGTGTAACTCAAAAAGCTAACTGCAGAATTATTATATAGCGCTAATATGAGAAATACCCCAATAAAAAGTGAATGAATATCGTAAAAAAACACTGGGAATATCTTAATATGATATTACACAAAGAATAGACTGTATATATAAAGACATGCCTAACTAGCAACAAATTAAATTTAGGTAAATACATATCGTAATTAACTTTACAAAAGTAAAACAAATTAGTTACTAATATTTCATTTAGAAAAATATTACCCTACTAATCGTATAATTATTCTGCTTTTGAAACTAATTAAAATAAAAATTATAAAACATCACGGTTTTTGTTAAAATCATTGTATCGTTACTGTAATAATGTAATAGTCACTGGGATCAATGTCGTATAACTGTCTAACCTTACTTTTTAATTAAACTATATGCAAAACGATTGAATGTAATATTACAAATAAGTTCAACTTGAAACAGTAATTATTTGTAAAAACTAAACCCATTTTAGTTACATGGTAACCATCTTCAGAAGTTTAAAATTTTATATTCTAAAATTTTAGTGAATATCCTAGTAAACTTTTCTTGTAAATTTTTCATATTTTTTTGCGTCCTAGTTCTGAACAATTCGTTGCTCTCTTTTCTTTGTACCTTCAATTTCGTAACAGAATAAAAAACTGCAAGTAGAATATGAAGACTCGCCGAAACGTGTAAGCGAGGAATAGTAGAAGGTTGTGCTTAACTATATTGTACACATAAACTAGTAAAGAAACTACCGTATTTCAATTTAAAGATGTCAAAAATTTGAAACCTATATTATTTTTAGTTTATAAACGGTTTTTGAGGAAATATATTTTTAAATCTACGCAGTTCAAGTTCTAAGCTAACAGACTTTTTATACAAAAGGTCATGAAATTCTATACAATAACCGTTTCATTAAGAACGCATGGACGCTTGCGTGAACACAAAACTGCCGTGCGCGCTGTTATAAAGGCAGTAAACTTCGTTCTGCAGCGATACAGAAACCCTGTAACTGTCAACACAAATACGGCCTAAATGTATCCCACTGTAGAAGCCGTGGAAACTCAGTTCGGCCTAATATCGCCGTATATTTTGTGGTTACATCACCGTAAATAACTCGGCACACATTTGTAACCGCTTTTGGGTTTACTTACAGCGCTTTGCCCGTAATAAATACGAGAATGCGTTAGCGCAACATGAGCGTTTATTGTTTTAATGCAAACTTTAAACCTGAACGTTTTGCCTAAGCTAGTCCCGATTACGTTGCCTACGTGTTCCACAAGGATGGGTCTAATCCCCATCAGAGGGGACCTTCAAGATGACCTGCTCGGTTTCGAAACTAAAATAATCAAGTAATATCACCAAAGCAAAAAAAAATTCAATTCCTAATGACGTTAAAGAAAATTTTTTTAATAATAACATTGTATTCTATAGTTACAATTAATATAATTATGTATAAGTCTATGGACATATGGCAGAATCACAATGTTAAGTGGTAAAATACGAAGTGAATTTTCTTGCAATTTTCCATTTCCCTCGCTATACAGTATATGGTGTTTAACTGTTATTTTTGTTTGTTCATTTTTATTCCCTTTTTTGTTTCCAGTTTATGAATCTGATGTTGGTCTATAATGTCTCATAATATCCATCTCTTGTATTGCTTCGTTATTGCAAGAAACCTTTCTCTTATAATTACATACAAATCTTTAAGTATTAAGTTATAATTCTAGTAATGGGGAAGTTGACTCAGTGCCAAAGTGCTGAATTTAAAACAGGTAGTCATTCAGTTCGAACCCGACCGATACATTATATTTTAAAAATTTTGTTTTATTTTAACGAATCAATATATTTAAAAACTGTATTAACACCAGTTGTCATCTACTACAAGTTAAAAAAATGTATTCGAACTCCATTGGATTATTAAAAACATATTTTATTACGATTGAAATTTAGTACAAGATACACACACACACACACACACACACATATATATATATATATAAGGAGAGTGTGAGCTAATAGAAGGAATTTTAAAAAAAGTGTCGAAGTGGAAACCAATTTTTACTATCCTTTAGTTATTATATGCCTGGGTATTAGTATTAATTATTATTAATCAATGGATTTAATATTGTAAAACTGTCAATGGTATTGTAAAACTGTTGTGAAGTCGTACGGTTGAAATATCAACTTGTATATTTATAACTATGTATTTATAACTTATTTATTTGCTAAATAATTTATGAATACCTCAATAATTTTTGTTTTGATTAAATTACAAATTTACTCTTCTCCCGCCACTTACAACGTTGACGTCCTCGGGTCGGGGCTGTTTTTCCCTAGTAAAGTTCGACAATTGGCAAAACGTCATACGATCAACTGCAGGGCGGAAATATGTTTTTGATCCTTACCTTCCTAGACGTGACCTTGAATTTAGCGACGTAATCTGTAAAGTCTACAGCTCCACTCCTCTGTCCTCCTTGTAACATTATTTTACTCAATAAAACAATAATAGTATAAGTTAGTCTGCATGCTCAAAACGAATTGGGGCAATTACTTAATAAAATAATTTTAAAAAGTGAATTTGTTGCTTCGTAATATATGTAACAATTATATAGTATAAACAAATTGTAAAAAAGAATGGTAAATAACTTTCATTTCTATAAACTTAAAATATAAATCTATATAAAAGCGTTCAAAGTGTAGTGCAGAGCGCGAGGTGCGAGAGATTAATAGTTAGAAAAAACTAAACTGTCTTCCTATGTGTCAGTCAGCTTTGGGAGGTAAATTGCACACATGTCCAATTTGTATTGCAGAGATATATCCATGGGAGAGGCAATAATGCACATCTGATGAATTCGCAAGTTTCTTTTACAAAACAGAAGTAATGTTTAGTCAAGTTTTTGTATCATTTTATTTAAATATGAGTTCCGAAAGTAATGTTTTATATTTCTATAATACTTATTTAATGACATCTCTAAACGCAATAATGCAGCCGATCAAAACAGGAACATGGCGGAATAAACAGGTTAAAGTGATGAACTTCACATACATTTTTCAGATAAGTAATAAAATAATTTGTTACAGTTTTTATTTCTTCAAAATGAATTCAAATAAATACATTTTTATGTAATTAGCTGTTTTTTAAAGTCGAATATTGAAATCTCTAATTTTGTATGTGTTACTTTCAAAGAGTTTTAAATGAGTGATTAAGCCACGCGATGTTAAAATTCGGTTTCAAGTTTCTTACAAATTGTAATATTTATTGTATGAATAATGCTTAAAATGATTTAAATAATCTTGCGAGTGGATATCTCATATCTATACCATAATTTAATTAATTGCAAAATTGTTCTAAATTTAAAACTTCTTAGTCAAAATGGTAAAATATTTTAACATGAGTGTAATTAGATTACAGAGTACGTATGTTTAATTGATCCTTATTTTGGTGTTCATAACCAATTAAAATTTTGATTTTTGGTATTCTTAAAACATGTTTTTCTTTGAAACATATTAATTCAATGATATTGCAGGTAACGTTTGCCAGTAAAGTATACATTATGTAAAATTTAACTTACATCCTTATTTTTTTGTTACCTTATTATCTGGAACTGAGGATTTTGCTCCGCAATCAGGATGGGTTGTAGTGTACTGGCCCTCTGGTGTTTACGTATTGCGTTTTTTCATAATTGTTAACACCCATCAAAGTTTGTCCATGCAATTCTATCCTCTGCATTATACACCCATTTGCTGACCTTACGGTCCACCAATAAAGCAGTACAACTAAGTTAAACATACAGCTATTCTGTGACCTTAGCTTGTGAGGTTATGTTAAAACAAATAAAAACATTAAAAAAAACTAAAAAATTAATCAATTATTGACTCATAGCCGTTTTAATGACAAAGTCATCATCATCAGTGAGTTTTACTACTACAAACTCTAACTTATAAGTAAGTTGTAAGTTAGAATTCGTAGTAGTAATATTTACTGATGATGATGACTTTGTCATTGAAACGCGTACGAGTAAATGAATGATTAATTTGTGAGTTTTGTGTATGTTTTTATTTGTTTTGACTTTAAAATGATCCAAACTATTTTGTCTTGTGTATCACTTTATTAGCAATATAAATCTTCCATATCATTTTAGTGTTGCCAAGACACATCATTGTTACAATGCTAGAAATGTTCCTCATGATATTTGTTGTCCATAGATATAGGCGAATTGTAAGTTCCAACTTAGTACAATTTCAACTTCCTGGAGTTTGTAAAAGTAAATTTATAAAACTCTTACTTACGCGTATCTTTCCGATCCCATTCATTGCTTAGTACAATGAAACTTTTGTCTCAATGTTATTAGAAAGGTTAATTTAATAATATTTTCAAAAATACGTTGACTGTACAAAGCCCTTATATAGGCATATAGCATATCGAGGTATATAGTCACATACATGCTAAAAATAATAAGTCGAGATCTAAAATAGAATTGAAAAGGTGTTTTGCAACTCTCAAACTAGAAGCTAGGCGAAACATGCTGGGGACAATAGAAGCAATATAACGGTCAGAAGTGGGGACTCACATCCGGTCCTTTGTAATAAAAACGCTTCAGTAAGGGTGGAGCTAGGGGAGTAAAAGTAACTATATATGTCTAAATAGAAGTAGTTTAGTAATAGAAATGTCCGTGTCTCTAGCCTTAATGAATCCCGTATATAAGTGTAGAAACATAGAGAATTTGCTAGCGTACGCGAGAGTGTTTAATTAAGAAATTAAACTTGTTCTCCAAAGACGGAACTTCTAGGAACTTTTAGAAGACGTAGTGTCCTTTTACATTACCTCGCCGCGACCCAACGTTTCCTCATTTAATGATTAACTTACATACAAACTATAACAGTTTCTTACAATACTTATCTAACAACCCGAGAATAATCACGTAAACTCGTAACACGGACTATTTATCTCGGCGCAGGAGTACACATGTCCAAATATAACAACATTGGACTCTTGTAGTTCCCTTCGTCGTAGTCTTAGGGAAACCAAACTGAATGCGTTGAAATTGAGAACAATCGCTTGGAATCGCTAGAATTATAGGCATGCTGTTCATTAATCTAGAATGTTATGGTGAAATATTTTTGTATTTAGAAAAGTGTTGAGTTGAGAATAAAGGAAGACAGGGTTACTTAGAGGAAACAGGGTTAAAGTATTCATGGCAAAAACAAACAGGTTTTTATTAGAGAGAAAGGGTTGACGTTTTCCTTTTGTTGCCGTAATACAAAAAGAAAGGCTGTCATGCTCAGCCCATTAACATGACAATACAGGGCTCCGTAGGCTATTCCGAAGCTCTGGAGAAAGGGATGAGCTGTGCGCATGCGCCAAGTGTCTGTGAAACAAAAGTTTGTTGTAAGCCTGTCATTAAATAAAGGGTTCAACTGTAAAATAAATTGTATACTATATCTACAGATTATTGATAAAATTAAAGAGGCTATACTATACCAATACTAATATTGATAATTAAATAGAAATCTTACAAATTGAAAGGTGGTCATAGATTTAATTTAAGGCCGAAAGATAGAAAGGCGGATCTAGATCCTTCAGTCAAGTGCTGAGGATTCCTGGTATAGAATAGATAAAATATTTTGGTACTAGATATAGTAGAGTAGAATTTTAATAAAATATAAAAACACATCTGCCAAATAGACCCATAACACAAAGAACCCAAATATATTTAACGGTAACGCCTTGTTTATGGTTGTATCATGACACTTCTAAGGTTTCCACGGGAAAATTTTTCAGCAAATTTCCTGAGATGTTTACGAATCAGTTTCTGTCTCTTATGTCTGAAGTGTAAAGAACCACAACGGCAATGATTAAGGTTCGACACAGAACGGGATGATGCTAAATAGGACGCTTGGAGAGCAGCACGTCATTCCAAACATCCTAATTTTCCTGCATTTTTTACAGCACTGTGGAAAGCGAAAGGAGTTTTGAAATATAGACGAGAGAAGATATTTGCTTTACTTTTGTATTAACAACAGACCGGAGTAACGAATTGCCCCTGAAATATAAATGAGACTTGTCAGACAGGGTTGCTTGCATAGAAAATGGTTACCTATTGCAATACGATCTGGCATATGCAAAATATGGACGTATAGTATTATATATAGATTTATATTTATATTTATTGAAATGAAATAATATATATATATATATATAACGTTCATAGACAAGATTAAAAATATACCTCTTTTTAATGTAACAATAGTTTTAAAATAAATGCAAAAGTAATTCTAATTTAAATTGAAAATCCATTTTTTAACATTCTTTATTCCTACATTACTAAACTAGTTTAACGTTTTAAAGTAACAATAATTGAATTCCCATAAACCTTTACCTTTACAATGTTTATAGTTTTGGCAGTTGACGGTTAACGATAGTTTTGATATTTTTACATGAACATTTGTTTATAAACCTTGTTGTTATTTATTTAATATTTTAACTAATCATTCTTCCTAAATTATGTAGAAATGTCACAGTGACAGGACGGGTCTACCTGACGTCATATCTCTATCAGGTACACTATTGTCCGCATTCACGGCCGTCTCTTCAGTTCTACATTTATAAACCGTTAAAACAAAAAACGCCACTGCCAATAGACAAAGCTTTCAACACCGACCGTTTTACGTGGAGGGAGGTAATGGTAGTAGTTTACATAATTACCCCTACATAGCAGCAGCAGTCTATTGCTTCAGAGATCTTAACGTGGTACGAATTAGGCACCGGTACGAAATTGGCGACTCTTCCCTACAAATTTCTATTAAAAAACTATTATTTATGTTTTATGTAACAAATATAATAGATTTCACTTTTACTGTTTGCTCTTATATAATTCTCATAATAGAGATTGTAAAATAGTAATTCAATATTATATGTAGATTGTGTGGTAGGGGAAGTGAGGATGTGAAATGATTTTTAGAAACCCTTAAAGTGGGAGTGTATAAGGTAACGCATGCCAACCAGGGACACATATGAACACTAGGGTGTGTGTGTGCGTGTGATGGTGTAGGCTAAAAAAATCTTATATGTCCTAGCTTTCTAATTCCGTTAAAATCTCCAAGTTATGTAACATTCATTGCTTTGGTGCCCTTTATGGACATTCTCCCTTAGAAACGTTGAGAGGTTTGTTACCTCTCCCCCCTCCACGTTGCAATAAATGTTTGATCCCGCTTTATTTCCGCGATGTGTCACTGTCGACAGTGATTTGGAATTAATTATATTTTGTCGACACAAACCTAATTTATTACACCATGTACGTTTCAACAGAAACCATTTGTAGTTATGAAAAAAAGAAAAAGGTATTTAATCCCAGTTTATAATATAATCATTTTAGTGGTATGCAGTCCTTACAATTTTAAAGTAACTTTACAAATTTATTTAATTATAAACTCCAGTTAATGTAATCCATTAATTCGATACACATTTGCACCCAACGTTTGGGTCATGCAAACAGCGTGTAATATTTCCGCAGCTACACCTACAGAAATGTAAAAATGTATTACACATGTTATATCTACGGTATGAGCGATCGGCGCCAAGGGAGCTGTACACAATGAGAGACATTAATTGGCGCACGCCAGATCGTCGGTGTAAATCTTCCCGTTTTACAACTGAAGAAAATTACATTTCGTTTGGAGAATATTTTTTGAAGATAAATAGAACAAACCTGCGCGTGCAGATTTCAAGCCAAAGCTTCGAGCGGAAATTTATCGGGAATCTCAAGACCTTACCTCAATTTTACTTTTGTATTATAAATTTGGCGGTATCATTGGAGGAGTGTTAGCTTATAATTTGATTTTTTGAAAAAAATAATCAATGCGAGAGAAAGCAATCGCAAATTAAAACGGACACATACACACACACATACATACACACAAATACCTTTTTGCAAATATCTCCAAGTAGAGTTTAAGACAACCTATTAACTCAACTCGATACAGACATTTGGAACTTGTATATTCCTGATATCTCTGATGCAGGTTTGAAAGGGTTTCTTCAAAGTCTTTTGTCTTTCAACAACAATGGAACCGTCATCAATAATACACGATGCATTCTTTGTTCCCATTGTAGGCGTAATTAATCATTGTTATTGTACCTAAGATATTGTTTTACGAGTATGTGAACGTTTCCTTATAGTGTTTACATGCGGGAAAACTAGTAAGACTCCCGATTCAAACAGACAACACGGTGGCGTGTAGGCAATTTAACAACAGTGAAGTAGGTGGAAGCGGGGAAGAAACGAAAAGCATATAAGCATCACTTTGTAAATAAATTCAACCATAAAGAACACCTCAATTAAAATAACAAGTGCGATCTATGTGTAATTGGAGTACAAAAATTAAAAATCGTGTTTCATCTGTTCACTACCCCACAACACAGTTTATATTGCGAAAATATTTCCACTTTACCGCTGGATAATTGAAAATTGAATGCCTTTCTGCCCTGGTGTTCGTTACAATAATGAAAACGAAGAGCTAAGCAGCCCAACCGAAAGGATCTTTAACAAAGGATTCATGCCTCGGAATTGAAGAGCCTTGATTACAGGCGGATCCTAGTTTCTCATTTGCATTATCTCTGTTTACTTTTGATTTTTTATTACGATTTTAATTAAGCATTTACAAGACGCAAAAACCCCAATACAAAAGAATTCATTGGCGTTACCTATTTATATTATATCACTTAATTTACACTTTATATAGGGATGGTTTTGTTTTAAAAGTTTGTTTAATAAAATCGTCTGTGCTATTCAGGATTTACAAATCGACAAAGATAAACACTTTACCGATGTCGAGAGATTCGTAAGTCGATTTCTTAAAAAGGAAATTAATTTTCAACAAACTTTTCGATGAGTTATGTCTTGGCCATTTGGTGTTTAAATGTGTTATAAATTTAGATGACAATACAAAGATACACATTTGGATAAAAAAGTGGCAATATGAAAAACTCAAAGTTTTATTTTAAAATTAACTTGGGAAAGGGAAATATAATTACGGTTAAATTACAGTATATCGATTTTACTCCAATCTTCGATATCCCATTGTTGGAATCTTGTATAGTCAACTGTTTACGATGAGAACACGTTATTCAAGCATAAAAATAATAGACCAGAAATTATAATATAAGGGTAAAATAAAATGAAAAAAGATAGGAAAAATAAAATAAACATTTTAAAAACAGACGTTTTTAATTCGCCCACCAAGCGATGTTTTTATGCTCGGTTCATTTTAAACTCTTTAGGCGTTCATAAAACATTTCTTACCTTAGAAGTTGTAAACATTTTCAATCGTTGGCTTCACAAAATTCGTCTTTCAAATAAGATATTTCCGAGCTCCGATTTTAGTTTTAGCATTGAGACGCGTCAGTGACACCAGAGCGTGAAAACAGTCTCGTATTCTTAGATATGTTCGAAATATAATCGTGTTTCAAAAGTGTTATGAAAATTATTTTTTTATTTAATAAAGTACAACGGTCGAAGTTTGTATAACTGAATTGTTAGTTGTTATTGCTATTAAAGTCTATAGGCCTATAAAAGTTTGAATAAACCTTTCTACAAACTATGTAAAAAGTTAATAAAAGTTTAAAGGTTTGAGAGAGAATATTCATAGTAAAACAAAAACATACGAGCAATCATAGTGAACGTTGCCGACCTTGAAGAAATTTGTAATGATTTACAATAAAACATATTAGATTGACTAAAGCATTGAAAATGCTTTTAAATTGTGTTTTGTAAATACTTCATTTATAATTTTAGCATATATATATATATATATATATATATATATATATATATATATATATATATATATATATCAAAACAACTGAGTATATACAAATTATTTAATAATATTTATTATTCATGTATGACAAAAATGTGTAAATAATTCTTATATTTGTATAAATAGTTACTAAAATAAAATAAATTAAAAAATTTAAAACAGAGTCGCAAAAACGACTCCCGGTTCTGGACGTGACAGAGTCGGGACGGAATGGTTTCGTTCCCTTAATTCCAACACACTGCCTCTTTTTCATTCCAGATACGGCGGTGTTCTACATCTGTCCGGAACTCTAGACCGAGACGACGCACAGCGAGAGATCGCTTAATGACAACTAGAAACAGAGTGGGAACTCCAAAGAGAAGCGGCAAAGTCGTTCGTTTCAATTGAGAGTTTTTCCGTTTATAAAAGTTTCTGCTGCTGGAAAAGACAATTACACAATTTATATTGCAAGACGAATAACCTTGCGTGGTTGCCGCTTAAGGGAGGCATTTATCACGATTAGGAAATCGCGGCGGTGAGTCGCTTGGAGGAGCGTAATTGCAATTGAGTGTATTTGCAAGCCGACAATTAAGTGTCATTGTTTGTGTACGGCTAGTTGCGCGCAGTATGCTGTATTAATCGAAAATTTTGTAACATGTCTTAATACTAATAAAATATTGTGAATTATGTAAAATTGGTCATGCGTAGTATAAATGATTGGCATTGGGCATTGGCTATCACACTGGTTAAGCAATAATGCGTATCAGACAATGCCTGTTTATATTGACTCTAACTTTACAGTGTATCAGGTGAATGTGTGCACGATTGGCGAAATGGTACTTTTTTTAGCGATTAGAAATGGATCGAGGTAGTAGCGAAACATCTGCCACAGAATCGTAAGTAATTAGATGTTTTAAATATTTACTTTTCTAAATTTGTGCGGCGAGTTATTTAGTACCAAAAGCGAAATCCTTACTCAATAGTCATATTTGTACAAGCGGGTTTTGTTTTATAATTGAGACATATTGGGTTAGTTGTTTTTGTTGGGTTTGTTGAATTCGGATGTCCTCTATTTGTGCATTTTATGTTTTTAGGATCTAACTAAAAATATGATAACAGAGGATCTAAAATATAACAAACTGTGATAATTCTATTGTAGCAGTTAAGTGAGCTTACCTATACAAAAATGTGTAAAAGAAAATTAAATAAGTTTTTCTGCAAATGGAACAACTTTCAGACCTATCCAACTAGCATAACTCAAACCCATAATTCTTCTTTAATTATAATTCCTAGAATTTTGTTTCCAAAAGTGATTCAATCCAGTGACCTTTAGAACTCATCCCACGCTCACTGACACTTTAACTTGGGTGTCAAGCTAGAATTCCATTCTTCGATTGTTTCAAGTTGTCTGTGCACGATATATATATATATATATATATATATATATATATATATATTTTTTTTTTTTTTTTTTTTTTGACAATCTCAGACGTATCAGCCTGTCACGCTTTTCTGGACGTGTTCTTCTTCTGCTTCTGTATCGTATTCATTTTACAATTGTTCATTTTTCATTTCTATCTCTCCGTTTCATAATTAGCCCCCAAAGCCATTCTCTTATGTTTTCATACTGATTCTCTTGTTGTTTTTTGTTTCTTCCTAACTCTATTAGATTTTCTATTTCGTTTAACCACAGTTTATATTACTTAGGTTATTATCATTAAAATTATTTTTTACTTTGGTTCACAATTTTTATATAACTTCTCTCAGAATTAAAGGTTCTAAACATTTCTTTCCATAGGAAGGGTGGTGGGAAAGAGAGAGAGAGAGAAAGAGTAATTAAAATTATGATACTTTACGCTGACAACGTACAAGAAGCACCCACACTGATTCACTGTTTAGGGCTGAGGTTGAAGTAGCATTAAGATCTTTATAAAGGTCAACCACCTTGTTCTTACATCTTTGGGAGGTCTGTGTAATGTCTCCAGAATGAAAAGGGATCGGTGTTTATTGTTGCGTTTATAGTGTAAAACGATAGTTTGCAGGGAGTTGCTGTAGTGCACGGGTTTCATAGTTGGCCCTATACAAAAGTTGGAGCTTAGAAGATATTTTCAATGTTTTGAAATAAAACCACTGTTTGGTGCATGGGTATTTCCGAGTGGTTACTGGAAGGGAGCTTTGTTCTAGCGTCGCTGTGATCTAGAAGGAATGTCAAAGTGTGGAGGGGTCGGTTGCGAAAATAGCTGAGGTACGAGTTGGGGAATAGGCCTTGGATTACAAGTGGGTCTTGCAAACATTTTGTCGAAAATGTTGGCTTTTTGGCGAGTAAAACGTTCGATATGGTTGCAATAAATTAGATGTTTTAAATATTTACTTTTATAAATTTGTGCGGCGAGTTATTTAGTACCAAAAGAGAAATTCTTACACAATAGTCATATTTGTACGAGCGTGTTTTGTTTTATAATTGAGACATATTGGGTTATTTGTTTTTGTTGTGTTTGTTGAATTCGGATGTCCTCTATTTGTGCATTTTATGTTTTTAGGATATAACTAAAAATATGATAACAAAGGATCTAAAATATAACAAACTGTGATAATTCTTTTGTTGCAGTTAAGTGAGCGTACCTATACAAAATTGTGTAAAAGAAAATTAAAAAAGTTTTTCTGTAAATGGAACAACTTTATGTTCATACCTATCCAACTAGCATAACTCAAACCCATAATTCTTCTTTAATTATAATTCCTAGAATTTTAGTAATTTTAATATTGTCTTAAACTGTTTATTATACTCTTTTCGCGTCTGTTGTTACCTTTTATCGTCAAAATTAGATTTGCTTAAAAACCCTTTGAATAGTATATTAGCCTGTATAATATCATCCCTTTGGAATATTCCTGAACCTGCTTGAAAAGGGTTGAAATTAAACCACTAGGATTACTTGCTAGTTAGTGTTGATTAAAGGGAAATATCATTCCATCCTAGTTCTTGTGAAAAGGATACCAGTAAGGCAGACTCGTCAAATGCACCACGGCTAACTTGATTGCAGAATTAGTAAGATTTTAGTGGCAAAGTGTAGCCTAGAATCTTAGGTTTACCGATACGTTGGTTGGAAATGTTTTGTATAGTAATTGTGTTTCGTTTCCATACAAGCTAGAAAAGTCATAAAATGATAGACTTTAACTGGTGTTGCATGTTAGAAATAAAATATATATATCTTAGTATATTAAAGATATATAGTATACTTTAGCATAACTAATGAGTAAATCTTAGTGTATATCTAAAGATGCATTGATGATTTCTTGTAGAACCCGTTACTAAAAAAGGGTTCGATCGTTCTCGGCTGGTCACTCAATCTGCAAACGGGATTTACGAAGCTACAAACTGGCGAGTGTTGGAAATATATTATAAAGCTTGTCTTTTTACAGACTGACAACATACAATAAAGTGTAAGTGAAGGATTAGATAATCGAAACAATTTATAAAAGTAAATAATAAGAAATAATAGTAAACAAAATTTTTAATAAATATTACTTTACTGAATAGACTAGTTTCGACAACGACATCGCTATCATCAGTAATGGCTGTATACTACATTTACAGAGTAAAGAATGCAGTACTTGTAAAGAGATATCTACAGTAGGGTGTTTTGGATAACTGGTTACAGAATTCCCTGGTGTCTCAGATCCCGCATAAGTCTTCAACAGTTCTAGAAACAACAGTAGTATTTTATGTTTAGAAAGTACCATAGAACTTGTGTGCGAATATTATCTTTCCAATGAGTCACATAGGCTATAGAGTGAACGTTTTATTAGAGTTTTTGCTTACTTTGTTCGCGTGAAGTGTGAAATCTAATATGCAATTACGTTTTAGTTGAATTCAGAAGCTTTACAAATAAATTACGCCATCTCGTTGGCCATCTGGCTTTCAAGGAATGAATGCTTCAACTAGAATAAATATTACTTTTAATAAACTTAATCAATATTACTGGTGATTCTTTGATTAACAAGCTAAACATAAATTATGCCAGTTGTGATCATATATAAACTATTTATTAAGGTCTTTTATAAAATAGCATTAGGAAATAACGTTTAACCATCAGGTCGTCAGGTGTAGCCTGACCGGTAACCTAAAGAGGGACAGAAGTACTTGAGTGATGTGTCTGGTAGGGATATTGGCTGAGCCATTCTTGTTAAACTTCGTGCAATTTAGAAGGTAGTGGACAGTATAGTGTACAACCCTCCGTCGCTTCCCCACCATTGGTATTAGATCCCACTTGTGTTTACCTGCTTTCCCCTTATGCGTATTTCACCGGTCAGGCTAAACCTGACGACTAAAAATTCACTAGGAAGGTAAACTATACAAACATTTTTTTTAACAATTCATGTTGACCATTGACAAAATGCAAGGGTTTTCAAAATGCATTTCCTTATCAACTCTAAATTTAGTGTTTTTAGTTTTGGAGCCCCAGAAGTACAGCTATAACATTAAAGGAGAGTTAACTACATAAAAAATCAATTTAAATGTATCTGAAACATCTTGCTATACATAAGAAGGGTTGCACTGACTCACTGTAACATTGTTTTCTCTATAAGTTAACAGCGATTACAATATTTATTTTATATTTGTTTAATGCCCAAAGAGCTAGAGGTTTTTAAATAGAAAGTTGTACATTTTAACCGACATCTCTTTCCCTAATAAAGTATTACAAACGGCATAGTCTGAGTGTGACGTTAAAAAAAGCACAGTTGTAAGTCTGGAGGTATTACGTCAGAAATACAATGACGCATTCACAAACTCATCTTCCATTAACTCTGCTGGCGTCTTGTTTGGCTGTGGAAGGAGTTGAAACAAAATAATCCGCCAGAAACAAAGGAGCCCACCATTACTGTTAGTGGTGTTCTGGTGCTTAGTTACGCCTTGGTAATTGGAAAATCCCCCGTGACGAGTTATTGGATTCGCTTAGAGGGAAAGTGATTTTATTAAGCTTTCGTTAATACACAAGACATAAAAAGCTGTAATGTTCTATAGCTTCTTCCGCTCTGCGCTATAATTACATTAGCTACACGTGCACGCTCGACTAGCGTTAAGGCTTATCGATTGAAGGTACTTTTATCGCTTGGCAATGGCTCCCTCTAAGCGCTTACATTTTTCTCCTTGGCCAGCCCCCTCTCTCAGTCTTTGCCCAGTGTGTTGTAATTATCGTCATCGGCGTCACCATTTCTACCCACTGTGAAGTAATCCTTAAGAATGAGAACTAATCCATAAATTAGCTACGACTTATTATTTATATGCCCTTTTAGGATGCTATTTACAATTATTTGGCGTCATAGATAGCGCTCTTAAGATTCTTACTTACATCGCTATTTATATTTTGGACATCATCCTGGCATCACTGCGACAGATATATAGATATATGGAAGGCAGTCAGAATTTGTGTATAGGCGCCAATCTAGGGCTCTTCTGAAGCATCAAGTATATTGTCTGCTTTAAACAATTTTGTCTAATGCTAGTGTTTTCTTTTTAATGGAAACAATAAAATTCATAAATAAATATTTTGCGGTGTTCTAACTCCGACAAATACACATTCGAAATAATCATTGAATGTAGATTACGAGATCTGTTCTCGCATTCCTGACTAATTAATTGTGGCGTGGGTTAGCTACTCGTAGCCTACAATTTAACTACGCAGTATCCGATTTTATGTTGATAAAATTGAAATAATTGGAAAAGTACTGATATGCAATATAATTATCTCTAGTTATCATGTTACCTGTTCGGCGTGGGCTTGATTGCCGAATCCAATCGATCGTTCCGAGTTAGCGAACAATGATCGTGCTTTAATCTCGTGACACGAAGCCTCAAGCTTTGCGCACCACGGGATGGAACATTTGTGAACGTTAGAGCGAGCCTTTCTTACAAGACTTGGGCTAATATATTTTCCCTGCAGTAAAATCCGGTTATATAAGGCAAACATTTATTTTATTGCAGCTAAATAAATGCCACTGTAAAAGTTAGAAACAGTAAGAAATATTACAGGGTTGAAATTCCTGAAGGGGCAGAGTTGACAGGTATGAGATGAGGGTGGCAGGAATGTTGACTGCTTTGTTGTGACAGAACATAATCTGTTTCAGCAATGTAGTTTTAAGGTGGAGATACTTCGTTTTAAAACAAGTAGGCTACAGACAAGGTAGTCTTCAAATGTACATTTGCTCTCTATCCTGATTTTTTAATTATTAATTTCTTTACAATTATTTTTTTACATGCACGAACTGTTCATTTATGTGTTTTACATCTGCATTTTTAATAGATATTTAATAACTAAAACATCGGTAAAAGCATTAATAATTTTTTACTTTTTATTTGGACTGCCTATAATTGTATCACAATTATACGTTTTCATTTAATTTAAGCAATGTTCTTATTTATATTTACTAAACTAATTTTACTTACTTTTTGTTGTGCGCTCCTATTTTAATTTGTTCTGTAAATCAATCATTGTTAATTATTTTTAAGAATTGTCCTATGTCAGTATTAAATTTTTTTTATAATCGAGAAACTAATTTATTTTTTAATTTTTTTATAAAGTTTTTTTCCACATTTTATATACTTTTGCTTTTGCAACTTGTGCTTCAAGTTTTGCTTAAAAGAATTCGATGCTTGGCTACGCATAAAGTTTTAATAAAACCTTACGTCCTTATTTTGTCTTTCATATTTTAAATTGAGAAAGTCTTGTAGTTTAAACATAAATTACTCAAGTCATTTTTGAGACAAAGTGTAGTAACCCATGTTTTTACCACGGTTCAACAACAACGACAATCAGGCACTCTTTAACAATTTTTCTAATGTTTTTTTATATTTTACTGTTTAGAAATAAAAACCTGCCATTGCGACGAACAGAGATCTGTGGTATACAAATTTATGTTTTTATTAGTTAGTAATATGTTGATGTAAATGAAAGGTATAAAAAAATGTCATAGAATTACAAGAAATAACATCCTCTGGAACACGTATGAGGATAACACTAAAACGAATACATAAAATAGAATATAACACCAGATATATTGGCCGCTACGGTTTTAGAGGAGCGTAGTGCCTTTTATTAACAGCTGTTGTAGGCTCTTTATAAGTGTACTAATTGCCATACGGCTTTATGCCTTTTTTAATGACTCTTACTTCAGACATTTACATGTAATTTAATAGCCTCTGTGTAAAAAAGGAATTAATTTCTTAATGTGCAATATATTTTGCATTTTATGCAAATTAAAGTCAAGTGAAATGGAAAACCGCATGCTCTATAAACCTCCTCTTATTTACTGTGCAAGTTATGGAAAAGTTTGCTCATTTGGGGATGGCTGTTACTGCAACGCTGTTGGTGTCAGTGTGCGGGAGCAAGATGGCGAGCGACACTAGACTTGTCCTAGAGTTTGAAAATACGGAATTACTTGTATCTATTTGCAGAGTGTAGTTGATAGAAGACCCTGAAAAGTATACTGAATGCGATACATATTTAATGAAATTAATTTAAATCGTTGAATAAATGATAAAAGATCGAATATCGAGTCAAATTTATTTAATTAGTGTGACGTTACAGCAACTATTGTGTTACCCTTTCTAAACCTGAAAACAATACAAATACACAAATGTAATAAAGTAATATAATATTGTTTAAAGGGTTGTAAAGGGAAACACAATAGTTGCCTAAATGTCACCTAATAAGGTGTTCTATATCATAACCTATAACATAAAAGCAGCTGTTGCATGAAATCGTATGTTATTGCTTAATTTGAGCTAAAGTAGTTATCCAGCGAATATGTAGGTGTGTTAGAGCGTGACGTCATCTTAAAGATTTTACACGTAACAGTGTTTACTTGGAAAATATGGTTCCCTAATTAGGTTATTATTCGTTCTTGAAATTACTCGTTACACCTAGATACAGGTTTTAGTATGAAATTATGGCAATAACAAACTGTATTTGTCAAAAACGTTTTGGACTCATTTTACAAATCGTTTAACATTGTTAATTATCCCATTAGCATATCTCTGAATGTTACCCCTTAGAAATTAATTACTTCCAAATAATTTTAAAACGTAAAATCAAGTTTTACAATGAGCTCTTCTTAAATGAAATAAACTATTATCCCGTAACTAACTATAACTATACAAGATGAATGACGACCATTTGGTGGATAAACCTTAGAGTGCGTTACCCAATGGCGGTCCTTATGTATTGCTGCTACGAACCCAGAGCAAGTAACATATCGGAGGGTCGTTATCTGGAATTACGTTCCGCCAAATGATCAAAGACGTGTACTGAAACATAAGCGTTGACGATAAGACTAATCTGTCAATGTCCATTCATTGAAGTTATTGTAGATTTGAGAGTGTTATAGGAAGCGCATGGCAAACTAACGAGAAGGGATGGTAAAGGGTAGCCAGAAACGGTGTTCCACACAACAACCTTTGTGCAAGTATTTTTTACACGTTTTTCAACCAGTTTCTATAATTTTCATTTTTAAATGGTATTGACACAATATACGTAACCGATTGTGACTTTAATACCCAAACATTCATAATGTGATTGCTATTGCTTTTCGATTTTTTCAACCACTGGTATATTGTTTTATAAAATTTCATTTGATTAGCAATTTCTTTAACGGTGAGTGTAACTCAAGAAGCTAACTGCAGAATTATTATATAGCGCTAATATGAGAAAAACCCCAATAAAAAGTGAATGAATATCGTAAAAAAACACTGGGAATATCTTAATATGATATAACACAAAGAATAGACTGTATATATAAAGACATGCCTAACTAGCAGCAAATTAAATTTAGGTAAATACATATCGTAATTAACTTTACAAAAGTAAAACAAATTAGTTACTAATATTTCATTTAGAAAAATATTACCCTACTAATCGTATAATTATTCTGCTTTTGAAACTAATTAAAATAAAAATTATAAAACATCACGGTTTTTGTTAAAATCATTGTATCGTTACTGTAATAATGTAATAGTCACTGGGATCAATGTCGTATAACTGTCTAACCTTACTTTTTAATTAAACTATATGCAAAACGATTGAATGTAATATTACAAATAAGTTCAACTTGAAACAGTAATTATTTGTAAAAACTAAACCCATTTTAGTTACATGGTAACCATCTTCAGAAGTTTAAAATTTTATATTCTAAAATTTTAGTGAATATCCTAGTAAACTTTTCTTGTAAATTTTTCATATTTTTTTGCGTCCTAGTTCTGAACAATTCGTTGCTCTCTTTTCTTTGTACCTTCAATTTCGTAACAGAATAAAAAACTGCAAGTAGAATATGAAGACTCGCCGAAACGTGTAAGCGAGGAATAGTAGAAGGTTGTGCTTAACTATATTGTACACATAAACTAGTAAAGAAACTACCGTATTTCAATTTAAAGATGTCAAAAATTTGAAACCTATATTATTTTTAGTTTATAAACGGTTTTTGAGGAAATATATTTTTAAATCTACGCAGTTCAAGTTCTAAGCTAACAGACTTTTTATACAAAAGGTCATGAAATTCTATACAATAACCGTTTCATTAAGAACGCATGGACGCTTGCGTGAACACAAAACTGCCGTGCGCGCTGTTATAAAGGCAGTAAACTTCGTTCTGCAGCGATACAGAAACCCTGTAACTGTCAACACAAATACGGCCTAAATGTATCCCACTGTAGAAGCCGTGGAAACTCAGTTCGGCCTAATATCGCCGTATATTTTGTGGTTACATCACCGTAAATAACTCGGCACACATTTGTAACCGCTTTTGGGTTTACTTACAGCGCTTTGCCCGTAATAAATACGAGAATGCGTTAGCGCAACATGAGCGTTTATTGTTTTAATGCAAACTTTAAACCTGAACGTTTTGCCTAAGCTAGTCCCGATTACGTTGCCTACGTGTTCCACAAGGATGGGTCTAATCCCCATCAGAGGGGACCTTCAAGATGACCTGCTCGGTTTCGAAACTAAAATAATCAGGTAATATCACCAAAGCAAAAAAAAATTCAATTCCTAATGACGTTAAAGAAAATTTTTTTAATAATAACATTGTATTCTATAGTTACAATTAATATAATTATGTATAAGTCTATGGACATATGGCAGAATCATAATGTTAAGTGGTAAAATACGAAGCGAATTTCCTTGCAATTTTCCATTTCCCTCGCTATACAGTATATGGTGTTTAACTGTTATTTTTGTTTGTTCATTTTTATTCCCTTTTTTGTTTCCAGTTTATGAATCTGATGTTGGTCTATAATGTCTCATAATATCCATCTCTTGTATTCCTTCGTTATTGCAAGAAACCTTTCTCTTATAATTACATACAAATCTTTAAGTATTAAGTTATAATTCTAGTAATGGGGAAGTTGACTCAGTGCCAAAGTGCTGGATTTAAAACAGGTAGTCATTCAGTTCGAATCCGACCGAAACATTATATTTTTAAAATTTTATTTTATTTTAATGAATAAATATATTTAAAAACTGTATTAACACCAGTTGTCATCCACTACAAGTTAAAAAAATGTATTTGAACTCCATTGGATTATTAAAAACATATTTTATTACGATTGAAATTTAGTACAAGATACACACACACACACACACACACATATATATATATATATATAAATATAAGGAGAGTGTGAGCTAATAGAAGGAATTTTAAAAAAAGTGTCGAAGTGGAAACCAATTTTTACCATCCTTTAGTTATTATATGCCTGGGTATTAGTATTAATTATTATTAATCAATGGATTTAATATTGTAAAACTGTCAATGGTATTGTAAAACTGTTGTGAAGTCGTACGGTTGAAATATCAACTTGTATATTTATAACTATGTATTTATAACTTATTTATTTGCTAAATAATTTATGAATATCTCAATAATTTTTGTTTTGATTAAATTACAAATTTACTCTTCTCCCGCCACTTACAACGTTGACGTCCTCGGGTCGGGGCTGTTTTTCCCTAGTAAAGTTCGACAATTGGCAAAACGTCATACGATCAACTGCAGGGCGGAAATATGTTTTTGATCCTTACCTTCCTAGACGTGACCTTGAATTTAGCGACGTAATCTGTAAAGTCTACAGCTCCACTCCTCTGTCCTCCTTGTAACATTATTTTACTCAATAAAACAATAATAGTATAAGTTAGTCTGCATGCTCAAAACGAATTGGGGCAATTACTTAATAAAATAATTTTAAAAAGTGAATTTGTTGCTTCGTAATATATGTAACAATTATATAGTATAAAGAAATTGTAAAAAAGAATGGTAAATAACTTTCATTTCTATAAACTTAAAATATAAATCTATATAAAAGCGTTCAAAGTGTAGTGCACAGCATGAGGTGCGTGAGATTAATAGTTAGAAAAAACTAAATTGTCTTCCTATGTGTCAGTCGGCTTTAGGAGGCACATGTCCAATTTGCAATGCAGTGATATATCCATGGGAGAGGGGATAATGCACATCTGATGAATTCGCAAGTTTCTTTTACAAAACAGAAGTAATGTTTAGTCAAGTTTTTGTATCATTTTATTTAAATATGAGTTCCGAAAGTAATGTTTTATATTTCTATAATACCTATTTAATGACATCTCTAAACTCAATAATGCAGCCGATCAAATCAGGAACATGGCGGAATAAACTGGTTAAAGTGATGAACTTCACATACATTTTTCAGATAAGTAATAAAATAATTTGTTACAGTTTTTATTTCTTCAAAATGAATTCAAATAAATACATTTTAATGTAATTAGCAGTTTTTTAAGGTCGAATATTGAAATCTCTAATTTTGTGTGTGTTACTTTCAAAGAGTTTTAAATGAGTGATTAAGCCACGCGATGTTAAAATTCTGTTTCAAGTAGCTTACAAATTTTAATATTTATTGTATGTATAATGCTTAAAATGATTTAAATAATCTTGCGAGTGGATATCTCATATCTACACCATAATTTAATTAATTGCAAAATTTTTCTAAATTTAAAACTTCGTAGTCAAAATAGTAAAATATTTTAACATGAGTGTAATTAGACTACAGAGTACGTATGTTAAATTGATCCTTATTTTGGTGTTCATAACCAATTAAAATTTTGATTTTTGGTATTCTTAAAACATGTTTTTCTTTGAAACATATTAATGCAATGATATTGCAGGTAACGTTTGCCAGTAAAGTATACATTATGTAAAATTTAACTTATATCCTTATTTTTTTGTTACCTTATTATCTGGAACTGAGGATTTTGCTCCGCAATCAGGATGGGTTGTAGTGTACTGGCCCTCTGGTGTTTACTTATTGGGTTTTTTTTTCATAATTGTTAACACCCATCAAAGTTTGTCCATGCAATTCTATCCTCTGCATTACAGACTCATTTGCTGACTTTACGGCCCACCAATACAGCAGTACAACTAACTTAAAGATACAACTATTCTGTGACCTTAGCTTGTGAGGTTATGTTAAAACAAATAAAAACATACACAAAACTCAAAAATTATTCAATTATTGACTCATAGGCGTTTTAATGACAAAGTCATCATCAGTGAGTTTTACTAATACAAACTCTAACTTATAACTACGTTGTAAGTTAGAATTCGTAGTTGTAACATTCACTGATGATGATGACTTTGTCATTGAAACGCGTACGAGTAAATGAATGATTAATTTGTCAGTTTTGTGTATGTTTTTATTTGTTTTGACTTTAAAATGATCCAAACTATTTTGTCTTGTGTATCACTTTATTAGCAATATAAATCTCCCATATCATTTTAGTGTTGCCAAGACACATCATTGTTACAATGCTGGAAACGTTCCTCATGATATTTGTTGTCCATAGATATAGGCGAGTTGTAAGTTCCAACTTAGTACAATTTCAACTTCCTGGAGTTTGTAAAAGTAAATTTATAAAACTCTTACTCACGCGTATCTTTCCGATCCCACTCATTGCTTAGTACAATGAAACCTTTGTCTCAATATTATTAGAAAGGTTAATTTAATAATATTTTCAAACTACTTTGACTGTACAAAGCCCTTATATAGGCATATAGCATATCGAGGTATATAGTCACATACATGCTAAAAATAATAAGTCGAGATCTAAAATAGAATTGAAAAGGTGTTTTGCAACTCTCAAGCTAGAAGCTAGGCGAAACATGCTGGGGACAATAGAAGCAATACAACGGTCAGAAGTGGGGACTCACATCCGGTCCTTTGTAATAAAAACGCTTCAGTAAGGGTAGAGCTAGGGGAGTAAAAGTAACTATATATGTCTAAATAGAAGTAGTTTAGTGATAGAAATGTCCGTGTCTCTAGCCTTAATGAATCCCGTATATAAGTGTAGAAACATAGAGAATTTGCTAGCGTACCCGAGAGTGTTTTATTAAGAAATTAAACTTGTTCTCCAAAGACGAAACTTCTAGGAACTTTTAGAAGACGTAGTGTCCTTTTACATTACCTCGCCGTGACCCAACGTTTCCTCATTTAATGATTAACTTACATACAAACTATAGCAGTTTCTTACAATACTTGTCTAACAACCCGAGAATAATCACGTAAACTCGTAACACGGACTATTTATCTCGGCGCAGGAATACACATGTCCAGGTATAACAACATTGGACTCTTGTAGTTCCCTTCGTCGTAGTCTTAGGGAAACCAAACTGAATGCGTTGAAATTGAGAACAATCGCTAGGAATCGCTAGCTTAATAGGCATTCTGTTCATTAATCTAGAATGTTATGGTGAAATATTTTTGTATTTAGAAAAGTGTTGAGTTGAGAATAAAGGAAGACAGGGTTGCTTAGAGGAAACAGGGTTAAAGTATTCATGGCAAAAACAAACAGGTTTTTATTAGAGAGTAAAGGGTTGACGTTTTCCTTTTGTTGCCGTAATACAAAAAGAAAGACTGTCATGCTCAGTCCATTAACATGACAATACAGGGCCCCGTAGGCTATTCCGAAGCTCTGGAGAAAGGGATGGGCTGTGCGCATGCGCCAAGTGTCTGAAACAAAAGTTTGTTGTAAACCTGTCATTAAATATAGTTTTCAACTGTAAAATAAATTGTATATTATATCTACAGATTATTGATAAAATTAAAGAGGATATACCATACCAATACCAATATTGATAAATAAATTAAATTTGAACTTATAAGAAATAATAGAATTTTAATAATAAATTTTAAAAAAAATACTTTGTATCAGCAGAATTGAAATGTATCAGATATTTGAATCAGGTGCATCATATCATTAATTTTCAGCAAATTTCCTGAGATGTTTACGAATCAGTTTCTGTCTCTTTTGTCTGAAGTGTAAAGAAACGCAACGGCAATAAATTAAGCTTCGACACAGAAAGGGATGTTGCTAAATAGGACGCTTGGAGAGCAGCACGTCATTATAAACATCCTAATTTTCCTGCATTGGTTACAGCACTGTGGAAAACGGAGAGAGTTTTGAAATATAGACGAGAGAAGATATTTGCTTTCCTTTTGTATTAACAACGGACCGGAGTAACGAATTGCCCCTGAAATATAAATGAGACTTATCAGACAGGGTTGCTTGCATAGAAACTGGTTACCTATTGCAATACGATCTGGCATATGCAAAATAAGGCAGTATAGTTATATATATATATATATATATATATATATATATATATATATAACGTTCATACCAGATTAAAAATATACCTCTTTTTAAAGTAACAATAGTTTTAAAATGACTGTAAAAGTAATTCCAATTTAAATTGAAAATCCATTTTTTAACATTTTTTATTCCTACATTACTAAACTAGTTTAACGTTTTAAAGTAACATTAATTGAATTCCCATAAACCTTATTCTTTACAACGTTTATAGTCTTGGCAGTTGACGGTTAACGATAGTTTTGATATTTTTACATGACCATTTGTTTATAAATCTGTTGTTATTTATTTAATATTTTAACTAATCATTCTTCCTAAATTATGTAGAAATTTCACAGTGACAGGACGGGTCTACCTGACGTCATATCTCTATCAGGTACACTATTGTCCGCATTGACGGCCGTCTCTTCACTTCTACAATAATAAACCGTTATAAGAAAAAACGCAACTGCCACTAGACAAAGCTCTCAACACCGACCGTTTTACGTGAAGAGAGGTAATGGCAGTAGTTTACATAATTACCCCTACATAGTAGCAGCAGTCTATTGCTTCAGAGATCTTAACATGGTACGAATTAGGCACCGGTACGAAATTGGCGACTCTTCCCTACAAATTCCTATTAAAAAACTATTATTTATGTTTTATGTAACAAATATAATAGATTTCACTTTTACTGTTTCCTGTTATATATTTCTCATAATAAAGATTGTAAAATAGTAACTCAATATTATATGTAGATTGTGTGGTAGGGGAAGTGAGGATGTGAAATGATTCTTAGAAACCCTTAAAGTGGGAGTGGATAAGGTAACGCATGCCAACCAGGGACACATATGAATACTAGGGTGTGTGTGTGCGTGTGCTAGTGTAGGCTAAAAAAATCTTATATGTCCTAGCTTTCTAATTCCTTTAAAATCTCCAAGTTATGTAACATTCTTTGCATTGTTGTCCTTTATAGACATTCTCCCTTAGAAACGTTGAGAGGTTTGATACCTCTCCCCCCTCCACGTTGCAATAAATGTTTGATCCCGCTTTATTTCCGTGAAGTGTCACTGTCGACAGTGATTTGGAATTAATTATATTTTGTTTACACAATTCTAATTTATCACACCATGATTAAATAACGTTTTACGTTTCAACAGAAACCATTTGTAGTTATGAAAAAAAGGAAAAGGTATTTAATCCCAGTTTATAATATAACCATTTTAGTGGTATGCAGTCCTTACAATTTTAAACTTTACAAATTTATTTAATAAATTACTTCAGTTAATGTAATCCAGTAATTTGATACACATTTGCACCCAACGTTTGGGTCATGCAAACAGCGAGTAATATTTCCGCAGCTACACCTACAGAAATGTAAAAATGTATTACACATGTTATATCTACGGTATGAGCGATCGGCGCCAAGGGAGCTGTACACAATGAGAGACATTAATTGGCGCACGCCAGATCGTCGGTGTAAATCTTCCCGTTTTACAACTGAAGAAAATTACATTTCGTTTGGAGAATATTTTTTGAAGATAAATAGAACAAACCTGCGCGTGCAGATTTCAAGCCAAAGCTTCGAGCGGAAATTTATCGGGAATCTCAAGACCTTACCTCAATTTTACTTTTGTATTATAAATTTGGCGGTATCATTGGAGGAGTGTTAGCTTATAATTTGATTTTTTGAAAAAAATAATCAATGCAAGAGAAAGCAATCGCAAATTAAAACGGACACACACACACACAAATACCTTTTTGCAAATATCTCCATGTAGAGTTTAAGACAACCTATTAACGCAACTCGATACAGACATTTGGAACTTGTATATTCCTGATATCTCTGATGCAGGTTTGAAAGGGTTTCTTTTGTCTTTCAACAACAATGGAACCGTCATCAATAATACACGATGCATTCTTTATTGCCATTGTAAGCGTAATTAATCATTGTTATTGTACCTAAGATATTGTTTTACGAGTATGTGAACGTTTCCTTATAGTGTTTACACGATTGAATTTACAGTTCATTTTCCGCGTGTTTCGACTTCAGCCTTCCTTAATACTTCCCCTAGGGATGCTCCACCGTAATATGGACACTCTAATGACCACTCAACGCTTAGGAAAAGCAGATTGTCTTTAATTTGGAGCGGTTATTGGTACCTTTCCAGGATTTCCATACATTTAAAGTTGTTTTTCTTTTTTATAAATTTTAATTTACAGTTTTATAAATTTCATTTGTAATACAGACATAATCTGCTCAACGTTGTCGTATTGCTGTCTGCAAAGTGTTGGTCACTCAGATATATAGGTAATGACTCCCGGATAAAACATTTCTTACCTTAGAAGTTGTAAACATTTTCGATCGTTGGTTTCACAAAATTCATCTTTAAAATAAGATATTTCCGAGCTCCGATTTTATTTTTAGGATTGAGACGCGTCAGTGACACCATAGCGTGAAAACAGTCTCCTTTTCTTAGATATGTTCGAAACATAATCGTGTTTCAAAAGTGTTATGAAAATTATTTTTTTATTTAATAAAGTACAATCAGTCGGGGATTGTATAGCTGAATTGTTAGTTGTTATTGCTAGTAAAGTCTATATACAAGTTTGAATAAACCTTTCTACAAACTATGTAAAAAGTTAATAAAATGTTTAAAGGTTTGAGAGAGAATATTCATAGTAAAACAAAAACATACGGGCAATCATAGTGAACGTTGCCGACCTTGAAGAAATTTGTAATGATTTACAATAAAACATGTTAGACTGACTAAAGCATTGAAAATGCTTTTAAATTGTGTTTTGTAAATACTTCATTTATAATTTTAGCATAAATAAATATATATAAATATAAATATATATATATATATATATATATATATATATATATATATATATATATATATATATATATATATATATAAACAACTGAGAATATACAAATTATTTAAAAATATTTATTATTTATGTATGATAAAAATTTGTAAATAATTCTTGTATTTGTATAAATTACTTACTAAAATAAATTAAATTAAAATTTTAAAACAGAGTCGCAAAAACGACTCCCGTTTCTGGACGTGACAGAGTCGGGACGGAATGGTTTTGTTCCCTTAATTCCAACAGACTGCCTCTTTTTCATTCCAGATACTGCGGCATTCTACATCTGTCCGGAACTCTAGACCGAGACGAGGCACAGCGAGAGATCGCTTAATGACAACTCGAAACAGAGTAGACACTCCAAAGAGAAGCGGCAAAATCGTTCGTTTCAATGGAGAGTTTTTCCGTTTATAAAAGTTTCTGCTGCTGGAAAAGACAATTACACAATTTATATTGCAAGACGAATAACCTTGCGTGGTTGCCGCTTAAGGGAGGCATTTATCACGATTAGGAAATCGCGGCGGCGAGTCGCTTGGAGGAGCGTAATTGCAATTGAGTGTATTTGCAAGCCGACAATTAAGTGTCATTCTTTGTGTACGGCTAGTTGCGCGCAGTATGCTGTATTAATAGAAAAATTTTGTAACATGTCTTAATACTAATAAAATATTGTGAATTATGTAAAATTGGTCATGCGTAGTATAAATGATTGGCATTGGGCATTGGCTATCACACTGGTTAAGCAATAATGCGTATCAGACAATGCCTGTTTATATTGACTCTAACTTTACAGTGTATCAGGTGAATGTGTGCACGATTGGCGAAATGGTACTCTTTTTTAGCGATTAGAAATGGATCGTAGAGAGGTAGTAGCGAAACATCTGCCACAGAATCATAAGCTTCAGCCCGATGCTGTCCTCAGACCGTCTCTCACGTCCAACTATCTGGTCTCATGATGTTAGCGAAGCTGAACACTTGATTTGTATTTCGTTTTTGTTTTATTTCCTGAGAGAAACACACTTAAAGTCATACATTCTCTGCTTCAGTAAATTACTTATTGAATCTTGTATTGGAAATAATTACCCTTCAATATCAATCAATATTTATCAATCTGGAATTGTATTGTAACCGTATTTTGTTTCCAAAAGTGATTCAAAAGTGATTCAATCCAGTGACCTTTAGAGCTAATCCCACGCTCACTGACACTTTAACTTGGGTGTCAAGCTAGAATTCCATGCTTCGATTGGTTCAAGTTGTCTGTGCACGATATATATATATATTTGACAACAATCTCAGACGGATCAGCTGTTTCTAAAATTGTAGTCACGCTGTTTTCTAATTTGCATTGATAATATCTTATTTCTACTCTTAAAAGAGTTATTTTATTTAACACCATAAAATAGAAACTCTATTTATATATTCCTTTTTGAAACTCTCAACGCCATCTTATGCACGTGTTCTTCTTCTGCTTCTGTATCGTATTCATTTTACAATTGTTCATTCCTTACTTCTTTCTCTCCGTTTTATCATTAGCCCCCAAAGGCATTATCTTATGTTTTCATACTGATTCTCTTGTTGTTTTTTGTTTCTTCCTAACTCTATTAGACTTTTTATTTCGTTTAACCACAGTTTATTTTCATTAAAATTATTTTTCACTTTGGTTCACAATTTTATATACCTTCTCTCAGAATTAAAGGTTCTAAATATTTCTTTCCATAGGAAGGGAAATTTGTACCTTTATTTGTTACATTATTTCGGCATTCAATCATGAGATATATTGGCAACTACAATTTTATTTAATATTTGCGTATATTTATAATGTTCCAGTACAGAGTTTTTGAATATACAGATTACGTAAAAATAAGGAGCCAGAACTTTACACATCGTAAGCACCAGAGAATTGTCTGTTGTTAAAGTAGGAACTGTTTCCTTCCTAAAATGGTAGACTTCCGGCGGGAAACTGCTGTGGTGGGAAAGAGATAGAGAGTAATTAAAATTATGAAACTTTACGCTGACAACGTACAAGAAGCACCCACACTGATTCACTGTTTAGGGCTGAGGTTGAAGTAGCATCAAGATCTTTATAAAGGTGAACCACCTTGTTCTTACATCTTTGGGAGGTCTGTGTAATGTCTCCAGAATGAAAAGGGATCGGTGTTTATTGTTGCGTTTATAGTGTAAAACGATAGTTTGCAGGGAGTTGCTGTAGTGCACGGGCTTCATAGTTGGCTCTATACAAAGTTGGAGCTTAGAAGATATTTTCAATGTTATGAAATAAAACCACTGTTTGGTGCATGGGTATTCCCGAATGGTTATTGGAAGGGAGCTTTCTTCTAGCGTCGCTGTGATCTAGAAAGAATGTCAAAAGGTGGGGTGGGGGGTCGATTGGGAAAATAGCTGAGAGTCTTGCAAACATTTTGCTGCCAAAAGCGAAATTCTTACTCAATAGTCATATTTGTACGAGCGTGTTTTGTTTTATAATTGTGGCATATTGGGTTATTTGTTTTTGTTGTGTTTGTTGAATTCGGATGTCCTCTATTTGTGCATTTTATGTTTTTAGGATATAACTAAAAATATGATAACAAAGGATCTAAAATATAACAAACTGTGATAATTCTATTGTTGCAGTTAAGTGAGCTTACCTATACAAAAATGTGTAAAAGAAAATTAAATAAGTTTTTCTGTAAATGGAACATTTTTCAGACCTATCCAACTAGCATAACTCAAACCCATAATTCTTCTTTAATTATAATTCCTAGAATTTTAGTAATTTTAATATTGTCTTAAACTGTTTATTATACTCTTTTCGCGTCTGTTGTTACCTTTTATCGTCAAAATTAGATTTGCTTAAAAACCCTTTGAATAGCATATTAGCCTGTATAATATCACCCATTTGGAATATTAGTGAACCTGCTTGAAAAGGGTTGAAATTAAACCACTAGGATTACTTGCTAGTTAGTGTTGATTAAAGGGAAATATCATTCCATCCTAGTTCTTGTGAAAAGGATGCCAGTAAGGCAGACTCGTCAAATGCACCACGGCTAACTTGATTGCAGAATTAGTAAGACTTTAGTGGCAAAGTGTAGTCTGGAATCTTAGGTTTGCCGATACGTTGATTGGAAATGTTTGTATACTAATTGTGTTTCGTTTCCATACAAGTTAGGAAAGTCATAAAATGATACACTATTACTGGTGTTGCATGTTAGAAATAAAATATTCCAATCTGCAAACGGGTTTTACGAAGCTACAAACTGGCGAGTGTTGAAAATATATTATAAAGCTTGTCTTTTTACAGACTGACAACATACAATCTTTATTGTAGGCTAAGTGATGGCTTAGATAATCGAAATAATTAGAAATAATAATAAACAAAATTTTTAATAAGTAATACTTTACTGAATAGACTAGTTTCGACAACGACATCGCTATCATCAGTAATGGCTGTATACTACATTTACAGAGTAAAGAGTGCAGTACTTGTAAAGGGATATCTACAGTAGGGTGTTTTGGATAACTGGTTACAGAATTCCCTGGTGTCTCAGATCCCGCATAAGTCTTAAACAGTTCTAGAAACAACAGTAGTATTTTATGTTTGGACAAACCATAGACCTTTTGTGTGAATATTATCTTTCCAATGAGTCACACAGGCTATAGAGTGAACGTTTTATTAGAGTTCTTGCCTACTTTGTCCGCGTGAAGTGTGAAATCTAATATGCAAATACGTTTTACTTGGATTCAGGAGCTTTACAAACAAATTACGCCATCTCGTTGGCCATCTGGCTTTCAAGCAATGAATGCTTCAACTAGAATAAATATTACTTTCCATCAGTTTGAATAATTTAAGGGGATCGATAGGATTTGTTCTTCCATGGAAGTCGATTAATGAAGTGTTTAATGCCCTTCCCATTGGTGATTCTTTGATTAACAAGCTAACATAAATTAGGCCAGTTGTGATCGTTTATAAACTATCTATTAAGGTCTTTTATAAAATAGCATTAGGAAATAACGTTTAACCTTCAGATCGTCAGGTCTAGCCTGACCGGTAACCTAAAGAGGGACAGAAGCACTTGAGTTGATGTGTCTGGTAGGGATATTGGCTGAGCCATTCTTGTTAAACTTCGTGCAATTTAGAAGGTAGTGGACAGTATAGTGTACAACCCTCCGTCGCTTCCCCACCATTGGCATTAGATCCCACTTGTGTTTACCTGCTTTCCCCTTATGCGCATTTCCCCGGTGTCAGGCTAAACCTGACGACTAAAAATTCACTAGGAAGGTAAACTATACAAACATTTTTTTTAACATTTCATTTTGACCATTGACAAAATGCAAGGGTTTTCAAAATGCATTTCCTTATCAACTCTAAATTTAGTGTTTTTAGTTTTGAAGCCCCAGATGTACAGCTATAACATTAAAGGAGAGTTAACTATATAAAAAATCAATTTAAATGTATCTGAAACATCTCGCTATACATAAGAAGGGTTGCACTGACTCACTGTAACATTGTTTTCTCTATAAGTTAACAGCGATTACAATATTTATTTTATATTTGTTTAATGCCCAAAGAGCTAGAGGTTTTTAAATAGAAAGTCGTACATTTTAACCGACATCTCTTTCCCTAACAAAGTATTACAAACTCTATAGTCTGAGTGTGACGTCAAAAAGAAGCACAGTTGTAAGTCTGTAGGTATTACGTCAGAAATACAATGACGCATTCACAAACTCATCTTCCATTAACTCTGCTGGCGTCTTGTTTGGCTGTGGAAGGAGTTGAAACGAAATAATCCGCCAGAAACAAAGGAGCCCACCATTACTGTTAGCGGTGTTCTGGTGCTTAGTTACGCCTTGGTAATTGGAAAATCCCCCGTGACGAGTTATTGGATTCGCTTAGAGGGAAAGTGATTTTATTAAGCTTTCGTTAATACACAAGACATAAAAAGCTGTAATGTTCTGTAGCTTCTTCCGCTCTGCGCTATAATTACATTAGCTACACGTGCACGTTCGACTAGCGTCAAGGCTTATCGATTGAAGGTACTTTTATCGCTTGGCAATGGCTCCCTCTGAGCGCTTACATTTATCTCCTTGGCCAGCCACCTTTCTCAGTCTTTGCCCAGTGTGTTGTAATTATCGTCATCGGCGTCACCATTTCTACCCACTATGAAGTATTCCTTAAGAATGAGAACTCATCCATATATTAGCTACGACTTAATATTTATATGCCCTTTTAGGATGCTATTTACAATTATTTGGCGTCATAGATGGCGTTCTTAATATTCTTACTTACGAGGCTATTTATATTTTGGACATCATCCTGGCATCACTGCGACAGATATATAGAAATATGGAACTCAGTCAGAATGTGTGCTTCGGCGCCAATCTAGGGCTCTTCTGAAGCTACAAGTATATTGTCTGCTTTAAAAGATTTTGTCTAATGGTAGTGTTTTCTTTTTAATGCAAACAATAAAATTCATAAATAAATATTTTGCGGTGGTCCAACTCCGACAAATACACATTCGAAATAATCATTGAATGTAGATTACGAGATCTGTTATCGCATTCCTGACTAATTAATTGTGGCGTGGGTTAGCTACTCGTAGCCTACAATATAACTACGCAGTATCCGATTTTATGTTGATAAAATTGAAATAATTGGAAAAGTATTGATATGCAATATAATTATCTCTAGTTGTCATGTTTCCTGTTCGGCGTGGGATTGATTGCCGAATCCAATCGATCGTTCCGAGTTAGCGAATAAGATCGTGTCTCGTGACACGTAGCCTCAAGCTTTGCGCACCACAGGATGGAACATTGTGTAGAGCGAGCCTTTCTTACAAGACTTGGGCTAATATACTTTCCCTGCAGTAAACAGGGAGACATTTATAAGGCAAACATTTATTTTATTGCAGCTAAATAAATGCCATTGTAAAAGTTAGAAACAGTAAGAAATATTACAGGGTTGAAATTCCTGAAGGGGCAGAGTTGACAGGTATGAGATGAGGGTGGCAGGAATGTTGACTGCTTTGTTGTGACAGAACATAATCTGTTTCAGCAATGTAGTTTAGGTGGAGATACTTCGTTTTAAAACAAGTAGGTTACAGACGAGGTAGTCTTCAAATGTACATTGGCTCTCTATCCTGATTTTTTAATTATTAATTTCTTTACAATTATTTTTTTACATGCACGAACTGTTCAATTATGTGTTTTATATCTGCATTTTTAATAAATATTCCATAATCAAAACGGCGGCAAAAGCATTGATCATTTTTTACTTTATTCTTGGACTGTCGTACCATGATAACTAATTGTCTCACAATTATACGTTTTCATTTAATTTGAGCAATGTTGTGGTATTTATTTTTACTAAACTAATTTTACTTACTTTTTGTTCTGCGCTCCTATTTTAATTTGTTTTGTAAATCAATCATTGTTAATTATTTTTAAGAATTGTCCTATGTCAATATTAAATTTTTTTTATAATCAAGAAACTATTTTATTTATATTTTTTTTTTAACTTTTTTTTTATTTCCACATTTTATATACTCTTGCTTTTGCAACGTGTGCTTCAAGTTTTGCTTAAAAGAATTCGATGCTTGGCTACGCATAAAGTTTTAATAAAACCTTACGTCCTTATTTTGTCTTTCATACTTTAAATTGAGAAAGTATTGTAGTTTAAACATAAATTACTCAAGACATTTTAGAGACAAAGTGTAGTAGCCCATGTTTTTATCACGGTTCAACAACAACGACAATCAGGCACTCTTTAAAATGTCGATTGTTCTATTGTTGTTTTATATTTTACTGTTTAGAAATAAAAACGTACCATTGCAACGAACAGAGATCCGTGGTATACAAATTTATGTTTTTATTAGTTAGTAATATGTTGATGTAACAGAAAGGTATAAAAAAATGTCATAGAATTACAAGAAATAACATCCTCTGGAACACGTATGAGGATAACACTAAAACGAATACATAAAATAGAATATTACACCAGATATATTGGCCGCTACGGTTTTAGAGGGACGTAATGCCTTTTACTAGCAGCTGTTGTAGGCTCTTTATAAGTGTACTAATTGCCTTACGGCTTTATGCCTTTTTTAATGACTCTTACTTCATACATATACCTGTAATTTAATAGCCTTTGTGTAAAAAAGGAATTAATTTCTTAATGTGCAATATATTTTGCATTTTATGTAAATTAAAGTCAAGTGAAATGGAAAACCGCATGCTCTATAAACTTCCTCTTGCTGTTACTGGAACGCTGTTGGTGTCAGTGTGCGGGAGCAAGAGGGCGCGCGACACTACACTTGTCCTAGAGTTTGAACATACGGAATTAATTGTAGCTATTTGCAGAGTGTAGTTGATAGAAGACCTTGAAAAGTATACTGAATGCGATACATATTTAATGAAATTAATTTAAATCGTTGAATAAATGATAAAAGATCGAATATCGAGTCAAATTTATTTAATTAGTGTGACGTTACAGCAACTATTGTGTTACCCTCTCTAAGCTTGAAAACAATACAAATACACAAATGTAATAAAGTAATATAATATTGTTTCCAGGCTTGTAAAGGGAAACACAATAGTTGCCTAAACGTCGCACTTATTAAATAAATTTGACCCGATATTCAACAGTTTTATCATTTAATAAATATTTATCTCGAGTGGTTAAATAAATATGAATAGTTAATTTAAATCGGGTTTTACAAAGAATCAGGCGCCCCTAAGAAGGTTGTATTTAAAAATGTGACAGTTTATAAATAACAGGTTAGCATTATGTTTATTTTGAAGTTGTAATTAATATAGTATAAATAAATATTTGTATCAACCGATAAAAATATCGACTAATGACGTAGGACTATCTGTTTAATAATGTACAATAAATAACGTAACATAACCTGTGTGATAAAAAGGTGTTCTATATCATAACCTATAACATAAAATCAGCTGTTGCATGAAATCGTATGTTATTGCTTAATTTTAGCTAAAGTAGTTATCCAGCGCATATGTAAGTGTGTTATAGCGTGACGTCAGCTTGAAGATTTTCCACGTAACAGTATTTAATTGAAAAATATGGTTCCCTGATTAGGTTATTATTCGTTCTTGAAATTACTCGTTATACCAAGGTACAGGTTTTAGTATGAAATGATGGCAATAACAAACTGTTTTTGTAAAAAACTTTTTGGACTTATTTTACAAATCGTTCGTACATTGTTAATTATCACTTATAGCATTTCTCTGAATGTTACCCTCTAGAAATTAGTTACTTCCAATGAATTTTAAAACGGAAAATCAAGTTTTACAATGAGCTCTTCTTAAATGAAATATACTATATTCCCGTAACTAACTATAACTATACAAGATGAATGACGACCATTTGGTGGATAAACGTTAGAGTGCGTTACCCAATGGCGGTCCTTATGTATTGCTGCTACGAACCCAGAGCAAGTAACGTATCGGAGGGTCGTTATCTGGAATTACGTTCCGCCTAATGATCAAAGACGTGTACTGAAACATAAGCGTTGACGATAAGACTAATCTGTCAATGTCCATTCGTTGAAGTTATTGTAGATTTGAGAGTGCTGGAGGAAGCCATGGCAAAATAACGAGGAGTGGTTTTAAAGGGTAGCCGGAATTGGTGCTCCACACAAGAATCTTTGGGCAAGTAAACGTTTTTTTACACATTTTTCAACGAGTTTCTATAATTTTCATTTTCAAATGGAATTAAGTGACACAATATACGTAACCGATTGTGACGTTAATGCCCAAACATTCGTAGTATGATTGCTATTGCTTTTCGATTTTTCCAACCACTGGTATTTTGCTTTATAAATACTCATTTGACTACCTATTTCTTTACTGACGGGTTTAACGCAAGAGGCGAATTGTAGGAGGTCTGTATAACGTCAATATTGGATTTTCCCAACCCTTAGTAGATTCTCAAATGAAATTATTTTTGACTTCACATTTCTTTAATGGCGAGTTTAACGCAAGATCATAACTGTAGAATTATTGTATATCGCTAATATGAGAGAAAAGACCACAAAAAGTAAGTGAATATCGTAAAAGACATGGGGAATATATATCCTTAATGTGATACTACATAAAGACTATAACTTATATATTAAGACATGCCTAACAGCAAATTAAATTTAGGTAAATTCATATCGTAATTAACTTTACAAAAGTAAAATAAATAAGTTACCAATATTTCATTTAGAAAAATATTACCCTACTAATCGTATAATTATTCTGCTTTTGAAACCAATTAAAATAAAAACTGTAAAACATCACGGTTTTTGTAAAAAACATTGTATCGTTACTGTAATAATGTAATAGTCACTGGGATCAATGTCGTTTAACTGTCTAACCTTACTTAATTAAACTATGTGCAAAACGATTGAATGTAATATTTCAAATGAGTTCAACTTGAACCAGCAATTATTTGATAAAACTAAGTCCATTCTAGTTACATGGTAACAATTTTCAGAAGTTTAAAATTTAATATTCTAAAATTTTAGTGAATATCTTAGTAAACGTTTCTTGTAAATTTTTCATATTTTTTGCGTCCAAGTTCTGATCAATTCGTTGCTTTGTTTTCTTTGAACCTTCAATTTTGTAACAGAATAAAAAACTGCAAGTAGAAGATGAAGATTATCCGAAACGTGTAAGCTAGGAATAGTGGAAGGCTGTGCCTAACTATATTGGATACATAAACTAGTAAAGAAACTATTTCGATGTAGAAGATGTTATCAAACATTTGAAACCTATATTATTTTTTATTTCATAAACTGTTTTTGAGGAAATATATTTTTAAGCTACGCATTTCAAGTTCTAAGCTAACAGACGTTTTATACTAAAGGTCATGAAATTCTATAACTGTTTAGAATAGCAATAACAATATTCGTTTCATTAAGAACGCATGGACGCTTGCGTGAACACAAAACTGCCGTGCGCGCTGTTATAAAGGCAGTAAACTTCGTTCTGCAGCGATACAGAAACCCTGTAACTGTCAACACAAATACGGCCTAAATGTATCCCACTGTAGAAGCCGTGGAAACTCAGTTCGGCCTAATATCGCCGTATATTTTGTGTTTACATCACCGTATATAACTCGGCGCACATTTGTAACCGCTTTTGGGTTTATTCACAGCGCTTTGGCCGTAATAAATACGAGAATGCGTTAGCGTAACATGAACGTTTATTGTTTTAATGCAAACTTTAAACCTGAACGTTTTGTCTAAGCTAGTCCCGATTATGTTGCCTACGTGTTCCACAAGGATGGGTCTAATCCCCATCAGAGGGGACCTTCAAGAAGCCGGTTCGGTTTTGAAATTAAGATAAACAAGTAATATCACAAAAAAAAAATAAAAGTCAATTCCTAATGAGGTTAAAAAAAGTTTATTTTAATAACATTGTATTCTATAGTTACAATTAATATAAATATGTATAAGTCTATGGACTTATGTCTACTTATGACAGAATCGCAATGTTAAGTGGTAAAATACGAAGAGAATTTTCCATATCCCTTCCTATACAGTAGGATGGTGTTATACTGTTATTTTTGTTTGTTCATATTTATTCGCTTTTTTCGTTTCTAATTTATGAATCTGATAGTGGTCTATGATCTCTCATAATATCCATCTCTCATATTGCTTCGTTATTGCAAGAAACCTTTCTCTTATAATTTCATACAAATCTTTAAGTAATAGTTTATAATTCTAGTAATGGAAAAGTTGACTCAGTGCAAGATTTTAAATTTGTAGTCATTTAGTTCGTATTCGACCGATACATCATATTTTAAAAATTTTATTTAATGAATAATGAATATTTAAAAACTGAATTAACACCAGTTGTTATCCACTACGCGTTAAAATGTATTTGAACTCGATAGGTTAATAAAAACATATTTTAATAACGATTGAAAATTTGTACAAGATATATCAGGAGGATCGAGCTAATAGAAGGAATTCAAAATAAAAGTTTCGAAGTGAAAATATATTTTTACAATCCTTTATTTAATAGATGCCTGGGTATTAGTATTATATATTGTTAATCAGTGGATTTATATACATAAATTAAAGAAAAAGGAAGTTGCCACCTTCGTAGAGAATGATCTGTAGGGTCGTATTGGCGGTTTGAATCTAACTTTACCCCCAAAGTATTTTAATTATTCAGTTTAATGATGCTAACAATAATTAAACCTAATAAGTGAAAATATTATTTTAATCAAGGTATTGTAAAACTGTTGTGAAGTCGTACGTTTGAAATATCAACTTGTATCCATTCATTCTAAGACTCGACTTGGTTACATTGGCCGAAGCTTGTATTATGGGCGCAAAATTGCAATATGTTCAGAAACCTACAATATGGCCCCAAACTTGCAATATGGTTCGAAACGTGCATCCATATATACTGTTAAAGACAGTAACATTTTAGGGAGTTGTAGCATGTTTTAAATATAATAACATTCACTAAATCTATTGTAAGACCTAATCTATACAAACATTTTATGATTTGAATCTTCAGGTTTCTTTATAATAATTAGGTGAAATAATTTACAAATTTCCTAGTATTTGCTTGTTTTACCGAAGCAGGTGAGACCTGCAATTACAGTAATTGCCTTGTAGGTGGCAGGTCGTACATAGGTTTTCAGATGCAGATCTATACAACGCTTTTGTTATAAAGTTTTGTTTTACGTGGTTTCGTTGATTTTCGAGCGATCCGGGGGCTTATCAAGCTCTGTTCGTCCCGACAAAAGCAAAAACAGGTTGTAATTACTTGACGGTTTTGAGAAGTGCTAGCAATAATAAGAACTGAGAAAGGAATTGACTAGTTTAAGTACATTAAAAAACACGTTATATATTGGCCCATTACCAATCTATATTTTCTGATATCTCTTAATAAATCTGTTGTAACTTACCGTTTCTTTACTCCTCTGCTCTTCTCTCTGTTATGCCTTTCTCTAACTCGTCTTACTATAAAAGCAAATGTGCTACGTCTGCCGTGTTCGTCAGTGTTGTATCAAATTTAATTCTTTCCCTTAGATTGCCATTTCTGTTTTTATTCGTTTTAGTATATTTATATCTTCCATTATGTCATCACTGTTGCCTGTTGTCGCTCTCTAATTCTTATCCTTAGGGTCCACATTTTATCTCCATAACTGCCCGTGCTTCTACAAATTGTCAGACGTCCGCCTCTTTGTCTTTCTTTAAATAGTATCATTCCGCAACAGTGGATTAGCCGTCGGGTCACTTTTCTGCCCGTCAGATATTTGTAATTAGATTCTTATCCGTCGATATATATAGGCCTATATATATATATATATATATATATATATATATATATATATATATATATATATACATACATACATACAACTACCGATCACCGTGTTTTGGGTTTGATTCATGTCCCACTTCTCGGATTCATCTACTAGTTTCCTAAACATGTCATTCATATCCTCTGCTACTGCAACTCGGTCATAAGCAACCGTTAAGGAATTTATACATTCGGTCCCTACGTTGACTTCCATTGGTCGATATTTCCTCTTCCAGTTTTTAAGGGCATGGGAGAAAACACTGTCCACCCTTTATCCACCATATATTCGTCTGAAAACCATTTAAACAATTAAATCATTTTTTAAAAAGGTAATTATTTGACTTAAATTACCGCACATGTTTTAATGTTATTGTTAAAATATAGGAAACAGACTGTTTTTTTCCATTTAGATTATCCAGGGGAGAAGTGGAGAAATTAGGTTTTGATGGAATTAGGTTTTGTAAAACTTTATGGCGGTCGTAAGATTGAGACGGCCCTAAACAGTAACCACAAGGCTGCTTAGTAACAAGGAACAGGACGCTGATGGATTGCAAGACGGATTCTTGTAAGGACCTAGATTAAGCTTCATTAAATTAAACGTATTTATCTCTAGATTTTTTGTTGCATTACGACCGAGTCCTGTTGTTTTGCAAACTTTAAATACTAGTTGTAGTTTTTCTACATTATCCTCCTAGTTTTATAAATTTTGTAGACATAAAGATATAAACGTTAACCTCAATGTATTAACCACGGTAATTTCTCTCATACTTTTGAACTTGTGCAAAAATATTTGACATATTTTCCTCCAAGTGCAATTTGATTACCAAAAAAAGTATAATTTTTGGGACAAGTAATTTGATAGTTATCTTTAGGAATTAACTTTTCATTTTAACTTAAAACAATAATATTTCATTGAGCAAAATGTTTTTATTAGTTTGTTTTTTAATAACGATGAAAACAAATATAAATCTAAGATGAAACGTAGTTTTTTATGTTTGAACACAATGAATGCACACAATGTTCTTGGAGACGTCATATGAGCCCAGTTATTATAGTTCCGCATTTATATCGTGTTACACAAAGCAGTAAAATGCTGGAGTTAAGTCTAAGAAATGTCTTACCTTTGCTTCACTGTAACTTCCGTTCATGTACGAACTCGCTGTAACTAGCAACGAGGGTTAATAGGACTACGTTACCGCTCCTCTCTGAAGGAAATTGTTACCCGTTCTTGTACGAACTCGCTGTAACTAGCAACAAGGGTTAATAGGACTGCGTTACCGCTCCTCTCTGAAGGAAATTGTTACCTGTTCTTGTACGAACTCGCTGTAACTAGCAACGAGGGTTAATGGGACTGCGTTACCGCTCCTCTCTGAAGGAAATTGTTACCCGTTCTTGTACGAACTCGCTGTAACTAGCAACGAGGGTTAATAGGACTACGTTACCGCTCCTCTCTGAAGGAAATTGTTACCTGTTCTTGTACGAACTCGCTGTAACTAGCAACGAGGGTTAATAGGACTGCGTTACCGCTCCTCTCTGAAGGAAATTGTTACCCGTTCTTGTACGAACTCGCTGTAACTAGCAACGAGGGTCAATAGGACTGCGTTACCGCTCCTCTCTGAAGGAAATTGTTACCTGTTCTTGTACGAACTCGCTGTAACTACCAACGAGGGTTAATAGGACTGCGTTACCGCTCCTCTCTGAAGGAAATTGTTACCTGTTCTTGTACGAACTCGCTGTAACTAGCAACGAGGGTTAATAGGACTACGTTACCGCTCCTCTCTGAAGGAAATTGTTACCTGTTCTTGTACGAACTCGCTGTAACTAGCAACGAGGGTTAATAGGACTACGTTACCGCTCCTCTCTGAAGGAAATTGTTACCTGTTCTTGTACGAACTCGCTGTAACTAGCAACGAGGGTTAATAGGACTACGTTACCGCTCCTCTCTGAAGGAAATTGTTACCTGTTCTTGTACGAACTCGCTGTAACTAGCAACGAGGGTTAATAGGACTGCGTTACCGCTCCTCTCTGAAGGAAATTGTTACCTGTTCTTGTACGAACTCGCTGTAACTAGCAACGAGGGTTAATAGGACTGCGTTACCGCTCCTCTCTGAAGGAAATTGTTACCTGTTCTTGTACGAACTCGCTGTAACTAGCAACGAGGGTTAATAGGACTGCGTTACCGCTCCTCTCTGAAGGAAATTGTTACCTGTTCTTGTACGAACTCGCTGTAACTAGCAACGAGGGTTAATAGGACTACGTTACCGCTCCTCTCTGAAGGAAATTGTTACCTGTTCTTGTACGAACTCGCTGTAACTAGCAACGAGGGTTAATAGGACTACGTTACCGCTCCTCTCTGAAGGAAATTGTTACCTGTTCTTGTACGAACTCGCTGTAACTAGCAACAAGGGTTAATAGGACTACGTTACCGCTCCTCTCTGAAGGAAATTGTTACCTGTTCTTGTACGAACTCGCTGTAACTAGCAACAAGGGTTAATAGGACTGCGTTACCGCTCCTCTCTGAAGGAAATTGTTACCTGTTCTTGTACGAACTCGCTGTAACTAGCAACAAGGGTTAATAGGACTGCGTTACCGCTCCTCTTTGAAGGAAATTGTTACCTGTTCTTGTACGAACTCGCTGTAACTAGCAACGAGGGTTAATAGGACTGCGTTACCGCTCCTCTCTGAAGGAAATTATTACCTGTTCTTGTACGAACTCGCTGTAACTAGCAACGAGGGTTAATAGGACTGCGTTACCGCTCCTCTCTGAAGGAAATTGTTACCTGTTCTTGTACGAACTCGCTGTAACTAGCAACAAGGGTTAATAGGACTGCGTTACCGCTCCTCTCTGAAGGAAATTGTTACCTGTTCTTGTACGAACTCGCTGTAACTAGCAACAAGGGTTAATAGGACTACGTTACCGCTCCTCTCTGAAGGAAATTGTTACCTGTTCTTGTACGAACTCGCTGTAACTAGCAACAAGGGTTAATAGGACTGCGTTACCGCTCCTCTCTGAAGGAAATTGTTACCTGTTCTTGTACGAACTCGCTGTAACTAGCAAGAAGGGTTAATAGGACTGCGTTACCGCTCCTCTCTGAAGGAAATTGTTACCTGTTCTTGTACGAACTCGCTGTAACTAGCAACGAGGGTTAATAGGACTACGTTACCGCTCCTCTCTGAAGGAAATTGTTACCTGTTCTTGTACGAACTCGCTGTAACTAGCAACGAGGGTTAATAGGACTGCGTTACCGCTCCTCTCTGAAGGAAATTGTTACCTGTTCTTGTACGAACTCGCTGTAACTAGCAACAAGGGTTAATAGGACTGCGTTACCGCTCCTCTCTGAAGGAAATTGTTACCTGTTCTTGTACGAACTCGCTGTAACTAGCAACAAGGGTTAATAGGACTGCGTTACCGCTCCTCTCTGAAGGAAATTGTTACCTGTTCTTGTACGAACTCGCTGTAACTAGCAACGAGGGTTAATAGGACTACGTTACCGCTCCTCTCTGAAGGAAATTGTTACCTGTTCTTGTACGAACTCGCTGTAACTAGCAACAAGGGTTAATAGGACTGCGTTACCGCTCCTCTCTGAAGGAAATTGTTACCTGTTCTTGTACGAACTCGCTGTAACTAGCAACGAGGGTTAATAGGACTGCGTTACCGCTCCTCTCTGAAGGAAATTGTTACCTGTTCTTGTACGAACTCGCTGTAACTAGCAACGAGGGTTAATAGGACTGCGTTACCGCTCCTCTCTGAAGGAAATTGTTACCTGTTCTTGTACGAACTCGCTGTAACTAGCAACAAGGGTTAATAGGACTGCGTTACCGCTCCTCTCTGAAGGAAATTGTTACCTGTTCTTGTACGAACTCGCTGTAACTAGCAACGAGGGTTAATAGGACTGCGTTACCGCTCCTCTCTGAAGGAAATTGTTACCTGTTCTTGTACGAACTCGCTGTAACTAGCAACGAGGGTTAATAGGACTGCGTTACCGCTCCTCTCTGAAGGAAATTGTTACCTGTTCTTGTACGAACTCGCTCTAACTAGCAACGAGGGTTAATAGGACTGCATTACCGCTCCTCTCTGAAGGAAATTGTTACCTGTTCTTGTACAAACTCGCTGTAACTAGCAACGAGGGTTAATAGGACTGCATTACCGCTCCTCTCTGAAGGAAATTGTTACCTGTTCTTGTACGAACTCGCTGTAACTAGCAACAAGGGTTAATAGGACTGCGTTACCGCTCCTCTCTGAAGGAAATTGTTACCTGTTCTTGTACGAACTCGCTGTAACTAGCAACAAGGGTTAATAGGACTGCGTTACCGCTCCTCTCTGAAGGAAATTGTTTCCTGTTCTTGTACGAACTCGCTGTAACTAGCAACGAGGGTTAATAGGACTGCATTACCGCTCCTCTCTGAAGGAAATCCCTACCTGTACTTGTACGTCTGTTTTTACAGGCTTTAGTGTTGCAAAAAGCGTTAATAAATAAATGTCAATAGATACCTTTATTACATGTTAGAAAATTTACTGAATTTCTTAATTTTACTTGGTGCTTGAACCGACTGATTTTTAATTGAAAAAATTGGAAAAAATAAACAATTAATTATCATTATAAGTTATTGAATTAATAATGGTAAGATTTATTAAAATGTAAATTATATTAACTTATGATACAAATATTGAATAATACCATTTTACCTTAAAGTGCAATAAAATAAATTAATATAATTTACATGTTGAAACAGCTGTTCTACAACAGCTAAAATCAGCTTTTTTGAAATGAGTTTTTGAAACTACGTTCAAACCTTAACGCCTGTTATGATTTAGCATTACTTGTTCAGTTGAGCTAGAAACATTGGAAATGTGCTGTTGAATTTGTGTATAAAAATCTGGCGTTTACACTTTGAAACCCATTTTTCTTCCAGAACTAATGATCTTTCTTGCCCCATCACTAAATCTCCCCTTAGCTGTCTTCGCCTTATCTAAATCCCGAGCAGATTGTGTGATAGGCCGAATACTTTTTAGTTAGTTAATTCTATCTCGGTGAACACGAAATACATCCCGGTATGTTTGATTGTGACCTTGAGTATTAGTAAGACTCGACAACGAACCCTGATGGAGGTAAACAGTTTAATTGGAAGGACCATACAGTGCTTAAAGTTTAGTAAATGTTCAGGTTAAGCAGTAGATATATTTGTAGTGTGTAATGTGTATTTATGTAATAATTGTTGAATTGAAAACGTTTATAGCGACGCCTACAAAAACCTATGGGATAGATATAAACATACAGTTTTGTCCCCTTATAAATTCCAACAGATTACGCTATGAGTCACATCAAAGACAATTAAATTATAACATAATTTCTTATATCACCTGAATCTATGTTATAGGCTATGTTGTAGAGCTTCTGTTATACAAGAAGGTTATGTTTCATTATTTATTGTTCCTTGTTGAGGAAAATGGTTATTATTAAATAGTTTTTAACAGTTAAATAATTATACCAATTTATTGTAATAGAAATAAAACCTGAGAAAAATAACTCAATATATATCGATTACAATAATTTTTGTATTTCTAATCCAATTTTTGTAAATGAAAACATTCTTAGACGCGTCTAATAGTTATTATGACTGATTTCAAATGCATTTGTTATACAAAATTGTATTCAGTAAAATCTAACAAAGGTTTATGTTAGCCACATTATTTTATTATAATTTAGAATAAATATTAGTCTTTGCTAAATATGTTCCTCAATAATATATAAATATTGAATACAAAATGTATACATTCATCAATTATTAGCGCTAATTTGTTATTTGTGGTTCAAATGTTGGTGTTGAATGTAAAAAATCTGTATAATTGTTTATTATACTATAACAAAAGTTAAGGCAATTTTTTATTTACCAAAATTTCTGTAGTCTATCTATGAAAGTTTTCACTTTTGTCGGCACTCTCCTCGAGTCCCAGGCCTTAAATTTTTTATTTTCGTTACAGTCATAGGGGTTTATACTTTTAAATTCTGTATCACAAAACTTAGATTTTAATTGGCTATAGCTTATTGTCGTTGTCTGTGCGTTTGTGTATGTGTACTGGCCTACACGCTCGTAGAACGTTTTAAGATTATTTTATAAACGAATAACTTACTTATTAAGAATATAAAACGGGAATAAAAACGTTTTTTTAAATTTAATTAATTTGTTTCCAAATAGTTCACTGAAGCTATAACAGGACGGCTTGTTTATGGAATCGGTTGTCGGAAGTCATAACCGTGAAATGAAATCCATGCTTTTGTCTTTCGGACTAAATCAAGTCGACACAATTACTTATCGAGGATTGGGTCAGAAGGCGGCGATCGGGAAGTGACATACTTTCTGATTTATAGCGACTATTTTATTGCAAAATAATGGCTGATCTCGGAAGGCCACTCTAGTCTGTGATATATACGTTAGTAATTTCATCGCCTGAATATTATGTGGGATTTAATAAAGCCTGAAGTTAAATTAATGAATTTTAATGTAGATTTAAAAGTATATTACCAAGAAAAATAATATTTAAAATTGTATTGTTATGATAAGGTTGAAATAAGTTTATTTCTTCTATAAATACAAATAAATCTCTGTGTTTGGGCTTTCTGTAGTTGCTCGCTCATGCGCAATGCCGATTACAAACTTAACCTACTGAGTTTAAATGTTTGGATCAACTGTGGGAAAATGAGTGCTTTGTGAAGATAGAATGCCGCATAAAATTAACCGTCTTTAAGGTTTTAAGCTGTCAGTTTAAATCTCTTATATGCGTGAGGTATTGCCTCACACGTAATAATTCAGAGGGGGAGTACTGGGGAAGATGGCCTCCCCGAGGTGCCTGCGCTCCTTGTAAGAATATGGCAAAATAAGGGATTTAAGGTTCTAGACCCTCATTAGTACAGTGTAGCTTTCTTGATTAGGCCTTCTGCAGTAGCTGACAAAAAGCATTTCAGTCGGAGCGCCTAAGGAGGGTTGTGAAATCGTGTTTTCATTTATCCCATTTACTTTTCCAGCCGTACAGCAAGCGATGCGTAAACAAACAAGAGCTAAGCCAAAAATATTTAGAATTTGTAAAAGGCTTAAGGTTTGTTCACGTTTTAAGTGCAAAGTTTTTTTATTTTTAATATGTTTGTGTTGGCAACTGTTGAACAATACTACATTAAGTTCCTTATGGTGACGTGGTGCGTGAGAATGAAACAAAATATTCAAGTTACAAGTCTAGAGACGTGTTTAGAACGGTTTAAAAAAACATACAATACCGTATACATATTTTAATATAAACCGTTGCACATTTATTTATAATATACACGGGACATTATTTACTGTAATCATACGCAGGATATTCCCTCTCTTTTTAATCAATTTCAAAATAACTGCAATCAACCAATTTTCCATAAACATGACGTAATGAACATCGTTAGAAGCACGTTTCTTGAAGAGATCATTTTAAATATAAAGCGATTTCCTATTTTTTGCAGAAATATCGTTGTATTAGCTTTTTTATTACTTATAATTAATGTTACTTTTTATATTATCCATTAGTTTTGAGTTAACCTATACTATTTCCTTAGGGGAAAATACGAGCTACAGTTGTGGCAAACGGCTATACCCATAGTAACCTACAGCGGTTTTATTATGGCTACCTGTTGCTGTTGCAAAAAGAGCATATTTTTGGAGATTTAATTTAACTTGGGGGAACCATTAACGCTCTGTGTTACTAGGAACTCCAATCGCCATTTTTAACTGCTTTAATTCCAAGATTGTGAATTATAAGTGTATAAAGGATTTAACAGTCCATTACGCTTGGAAGTGAACAAAGAATTTTTATTTTTATTTTTTGGCAAAGTGAACTGGGAACTGTGACTGTCAATAAACTAGTTTTTTTAACGAATAAATGAAGAGTACATTTCCTTATGATCAACCGTCCTTCACCATTAAAATACGTGTTTCTTCAGCAACATGCCTCAAGCTGCTACTTTCACTATAACGACACACTATGACGCGTTTGAAGTACGCAAGGAAATGGTAACATTGAAAGAGTATTGTTTTTGTGTGGTGCATCCTTTGATGCGTCTTCCTATACAACACGGTGTGTCGAGTGAGAAAGTTAACAATAAAACCCTTGATAGTGCCACATGTGAAGTTTGCACAGTGCCAGCTATGACGTAACTTCGGGGACTAATTAATAGACTACGCTCCGTGGTGCGGCTGAGTTTCCAAGTCCATAAATACAGGGCAAAGTACGCGTTGGCCACAAAACGTTTCCGAAACAAATCTAACCTAACCCTCTTTTTAATTAAAATTCAATTTGCTGTACTCTCGTTGCAGGCACTGCAATCTCTCTGTTTCTAAGTTGGGAGATTTGTGTGTTACTAATACCTTCGGTTTACTCTTGAAATTGATTCCCTATAAACTAATTAACTAGAGACCTTCTATGGCAATGTTATATTTGTGTAATGACGTTATTTGGTTGCTGGTTTTACAAATAGTTATTTTAGCCGCTTAGTGAGTGAATTTTAGTGCTAGCATCAGCCTATAAATACGACTGATAACAATGGTGGGAATACCGTATTTATTGGCCCTTGCACGACGTATCCTCTTCTGAGGGGGCAGTTAACCACGATCATGGTAAGACAACTTTTCAGATACTCTGGTAATCCCAGGAGTTTCTCTGTCTAGTCTGTGTTACAAATTATAGCTTTTTCTGTTAATCAAGACCCCCCCCAAAATATTTCACATTTTGGATTTGACAATGTGTCGTTTATTAAACAAATATTTTGTTTTAATGAGTTCAAGAAAGAAGTTTCGTTTTCTTATACCAATATGTTTAAGTTTATTTCGTACTCTATAACATAATTATACCTGGCTCTGGAGTGAACAATATTTTTTTATTTTTATAAATTACGCCTAAAAAACAGTTTTCTATTAAAGAGTAGTTATCAACATTAGGTACTTGATAAACTAACATTCTTTGTTTGAAGCCAAAAACGTCACGCTTATTACCAATTCAGTTAGTTCAACCCTGAAAAGGTTTTACTAACATCACTTTCAGGGCTACAAACAAGTATATTCCTGTTACTATATATTACACTAATAAGAGATTTTAACTAAGGTATTGATAATATCTTTATTCCTAGTCATTATCCATACGATAGACATATTCTTGTTACTATATATGATATTATTGAGAGACTTTAACGAAGGTATTGATAATGTCCTTATTCCTAGTCCTCATCCAAGTAGACTTTTTCGATAGATATATTTCTGAACTTTAGTTAAAGACTTTAACGAAGGTATTGATAATGTACTTATTCCTAGTCCTCATCCAAGTAGACTTTTTCGATAGATATATTTCTGAACTTTAGTTAAAGACTTTAACGAAGGTATTGGTATTGTCCTTATTTCTAGTCCTTATCCAAGTAGGCGTTTTACGATAGACTATATTCCTGTTACTATATATTATATTAATAATGTCCTTATTTCCAGCCCTTATTCAAGTAGGCTTTATACGAGAGCCTGCACGCAAGTAGGAGATGTGTCAATAGTCGCTTTAACGTGGTTAGTTCTGCCCCAGTTATTGCCCTTACATTTACGTAATTTGGATAATTAAGGCGCAGTTATGTGAATTGAACTCTGTATTAACCAATTAAAATACAAACATTCCTCATTAAAGATGAGGACATAGATTGGTTCATGAAGGAGTTTAATTGTTTACAGCCAAAGAATAACAGCTTCATCAGACACCCTTTACGCATCAGATTGGTCTTTACGCATCAGACACCTTTTACACATCAGATTGCCCTTTACGCATCAGACTTCCTTTACACATCAGATTGGCCTTTACGCATCAGACACCCTTTACACATCAGATTGGCCTTTACGCATCAGACACCCTTTACACATCAGATTGGCCTTTATGCATCAGACACCCTTTACACATCAGATTGGCCTTTACGCATCACTATCACACGAACTGATGTATAACACTTTGCGTTGTATAATAGATACATTCAGTGTAAAGGTTGAAAGTAATTACGTCCTTTCATTTAGGAATCGATGTTTTCACAAGAGTACCATTCAGCAAGCGGACAAACCACATGGGTAACACATTCTAGAAGGATACAGGAAATTGGCAAGTAATTGTAATAGTTGGAGATGTAAGATATGCTAGTAATTACACTTTAAGTCATAAAACTAGTTGCATCAAAACAAACAAGAAAATTAAACATATCAATAAGCAGGGGTACATTAAATAAGTTTAATAAATGTTCATTAAATGCTTAGACGGCTTTATTAGTGTAAACAATCAATCCTTATTAGGAACCTTGTAAACAGGACTTCGATTATAGATGATATACTCTCTGTTTTTTACTTAAAACGTTAACTATCGAAATTAGTGATTTTTGCAAATTAGTACTTTATGTTGGTGAAAGACCCTTTAAAATATAAATGTATATGTTTGATGAAAGCCTAGATAAAGAACAAACTCTTCATAAAATTATGTAAAAAATAATTGCTTGGTGGAAATACGTGAGGATAGATCATATGAGTTACTGGAAAAAGAAGAGGGCAAGAAAATGGCTGTTTAGGGAGAGATGAAATTATCTTGAGGGAAATGAGCTAATGAGTCTTTGTAGAGTTATAAATATTGTACATAAATTTGTTGTAGACCCTAATATATTTATTGTTCCATTTCCAACCCTTGCAGCCTGTCTGTCATTCCGCCCAAGGTCTTCCCTTTACCCTAAATTACTACCTAGTAAATGTTGCTACTAAATTTTAAGCCAACATAAATATCTCACAACTTCATAACGAATCCTAGCCGTTTAATTGTGCTACAAATTTTGTAAATTTGAGCCTTTCGATAGATAAATTGCTTTCAGAAATAAATAAAAACGTAAACTTTGGAATTAAAGACTTAATTGCAACATTAGTAAGAATAAAACAATATTTGTAGAATATGAACACTTAAACTGCCATTTCCTTCTTCATAAAGCTGTCATCTCATTGTTCATGTAGGCCTACGTAGTGACACGGCAGGTTGTCATGGAAGCAGAGGCGGAACTTGGGGTACATTTGCCATTGTTTTAGGCCATTAGTTTCAGTTCGTGATGTTGGCAACAATGGCTATATGCTCCAAGGAAATAGCGACCTGCGGCCTGACAATGATTTATAAAGGTTACGAATTTACCGGCTTTTGTTGTCTCCGCAAGGCAGAAATCAGAACTTTATTGTATATGTAAGAATTCGTTTTGAAGTTAACAGGAATTCGTCTCTGAGACTGGCCAGCGCCTTGAACCAATAACGGCAAACTGTGCAATAACGTTTTACAATTTACCTCTAAGGATAACTGATAGGGCCTACCTATAGTAACTGGATTTCCATTGCTGAAGGCAAATTGAGAGGCTGTAAACATATGATCCATACAAAGCAACTTACGTGAGATAGTTTATTAATTTAGGCAGAGGGAGTCCAACAGGCGAGTCTGGAGGCACGGAATAGGGCCCAGTAATAGACAGAACCTGTAGTCTCCAGGAGAAATTTTTAATAAAGTTATTCTTTTGTCCAGTGTTTGATCTTTATAAGAAAAATACTGAACAGACGTATCTTAGCTTCCTATAAATGTCAACAACAATAATATAAAGTTAAAATGAGTATTATAACTGTAGATAGAGTTTTTATATATTGCTTTTATGACCTATTAGTTACCACATTCTATTATTAAATAAGAACGAGATAGATTTTAATACTTTATACATGCTTTATATTGCTTTATATATATATATATATATATATATATATATGTGTGTGTGTGTGTGTGTGTGTGTGTGTGTGTGTGTGTGTGTGGTGTGTGTGTGTTGTGGTGTGTGTGTGTGTGTGTGTGTGTGTGTGTGTGTGTGTGTGTGTGTAAATAGTGCATTGACCTAAAACTCCGGACAGCATCTAGCCAGATATATATATATATATATATATATATATATATATATATATATATATATATATATATAACTCCTCCTTTTGTGGTCCAAACTCTTGACATAAAACTTATACCCAATGAAGACGACTCGTTAGGAAAGGTCTCTATCAATCAACGCTAAGGAAATAGATGTAAATGCCAGACACCATTGAGGGGAGGGGTGATTAATACCCTTGACGGTTTCATCTGTTGAATACAGTCTTAGGATTAACGGAGTCTGTTTATTTTGGAGGTTAACTACAAGAATTAAGAACGTCCCATATATTACAGGTGTTCAGGGTACCTGTTGCGAGAAATGCTAAAAATCTCTCCGGTGAGTTTTGTTGTCGTTGAAGATCAGCGAAACATTATTTATTACTAAGCTATATAACCACTTGCTATAACCACTAAGCTATATAACCACTTGCTATAACCACTAAGCTATATAACCACTTGCTAACCTAGGAATTCAGTAAATTATGGAAATCCTTACTGAGACAAAATGTTTTCGAGACAAAATCTTCGTTCAATAATTTTCTTTACGTGCACATTTATAAAACTCTTGTAAACAATTCAGTCACTTTTGCTTAGTACACTATCATACTGCCCGGTCGCCTTTATACTAGAAAAATACACTTTAGAATACTTTTTTTGTACAAAGATAACTCTAATTGTTTATTGATTGTCCATAGTTGGCCGCTTATAGACTCTGGGCGATAAAGGGGTTTGAAACCAGAAATAGTTGAGCTTTTAACAGCTAATAATGAACGATTTATTGGGCACTTCTGGTGATCGACCCTCTTTGTACAAATATTTAATGTAGTAAACTATGTTATGCAATATAAGCGCTGAAGTTTAGAAGTGTTATAGCAAGTTCTGTAACTTGAGCTTGTCTACGGAACATGGAAAGCAATCTCAAACTCTCTCTCTTTCTTTCTCTATCTCTCTCACACACACACACACACACACACACACACACACACACACACACACACACACACACACACACACACACACACGCACACACCACACACACACACACACACACACACACACACACACACACACACACACAAACACACACACACTCACACACACGCGCGCGCGTGCGGTTTTTTTAACACCGTTTTTTCTAAAATTAATATTTATTAAATAATTTTATTAATGTCCATTGCACTACGAAGAGGCCGATTCTCTGGCCAAGGAAGCGAGGACCATCGAACCAGCCCCCGTGATTACAACATCTTCCGACGTCAATGCCGTTGCAAAACAGAAGCTCTGCCATAACAACCGAAGAAAATCATCACTTCCCGAGCTTAACTTCGACAGGGAAATAACAAAAACAATTGCCAGACTGAGGACAATGCACCTCAAAGACATGAAAATCTTGCATGGATCAAGAACACATACCCCGAATGTAGGCACTGCCCAGGAATACAGCTTAATCCCGATCATCTCTTCAACTGCCCGTCCATCATTGCAGCACTATTTAAAATTAACTTAAACTGTTCTAGGGAGACCCTTTGTACGGACAAAGCTGCAGACGTGGCCAGTGCAGTGCTTCACGCCTTTGGACCCGTGTAATTGTGCTCTCTCTACCTTTCTCTGAACACTTTCTTTTTTTTTATTGTTTTTATTGCACTTGTCACACGACAACAACAACAACAACAGTTTTATTAATCAATTGTGCTCATTATTTTGGCTCTTAATATTGTGATTCTGTAAAATGTATATATATAATAGTATTAATTGTAATTATTTAACAAAAAGTAACGAAAATATTTAAATTCTCTGTTGACTAAGTAGGAATGTACTTTATTTGTTTCATATTACTTGTTTTTTAATTTTGTTTAGTGTTATTTTGGTTATTTTTACAACGAAATGGATTTGGAAAATATGTAAAAAATTCCAAAATCATGATAAAAATATTGTTTTATACGAATTACATTTTCTAAAACTTAACAGTGAATTGGGTAAAACAGTATTAAGTAGTTATTGCACCATTTAACATTTTTTTTATTTGTGAAAATGTAAAACAAATTGTAATAGAGCTTAGGAACTCTTGCTATTATTTTCCGAATACAAATTTGCTATGACTGCACTAAGTGAAACACAAACGACTGCTTCCCTTGTTAGTTTCCTTCGTTATGATTATTCCTCCGCCCCTATCTCCGGTGACATACATTATACAATCCCTCATGTTTTGGTCGCATGACTGACGACCTCATCACGTATGCGACCCTGTTTACGGAAGTATTAAGCTTCACTGCTTCTACATTTACACACGATTTTTATATGCTAAAATGTGTGTAGATATGTCTACATTCATTCAAGTTTAACGCGTGGTTAAGGGGAAAGTCGGCGCTATTTTACAAACAGTTGGGGTTAATTTAGGGAGGTTTTATCAACCCTTCTTTGTTATACTAACATTGCAATAACTGTTTCCCATTAGAACTAACAGATATTTTTGTAGAGAATACACCTTTTAGGGTATCTGCAAAGAAACATTGCATGTGGGAAACGCACTCTAATATCTTCACGCCCTACCATAGCTGTACGAGTATATATGCGCTGTATAGAGATACTTTAGCTTAAAAAAAGAGATAACATATGTTTTTATACAAATTATTTTATGTTATAGTTTATGTTGTAGATAAGCTGTTTCTACCCCTAGGATAATACTACTTTATTTATTGTATATTATTATGTTAAAATATTATTATTAATTAATTTTTACCGGTGATATATGTATAAATTTATGTTTAATGAATCTCACCTCACTTAATTCAATCTGAAGATAATGAGCTAAGTATTTTAATTCCAATTGTTGAAACGGAAACTTCTTTAGGAGCGTCTGGGAAGTTTTAATTCATTTATTGATGTAGGCTAACTAATTAATTTCAAGTAAATTTGTTATTCAGTAAATTTTCCAATATCTAATAAAGATGTTCTATTAACTACATTTTTTTTATTAATAACTACAAAAACTACATTTTGTTACGACCTTTATTGACTATACACTGCAAATAAAGTAGTCTTCTTCTGGGACTAGTCTCACTGACTTGAAAACACTTTTGGGTATTTATTTCCTACTATCAGATACACTGTTTTTTACTGGTAAATTACTCTATTTATATTCATACTTATATTAAGAATATGAGGGCTAGGTATGTATACTGAAGACCTTCACTTTGAACCGGTATACGTTATTGGCAATCGTTACTAAACAAATTTCTAGTAACCCAAGCAACAGATGTTTGCTCCCCCCCCCCCCCTAATGGGGGTGTGGTAACCACGTGCCTAATCCTTTCTTCAACACACCTGCAAAAATTTATAATGTCTGTTTACAATATCACCTGATTTCTAATTTTGGTGTGGTCGCCACATACTTAGGCCTAAATTATCTGTAGTTCGTGAATTATCTGTATTTGTTTTGATTATTAAAAGTAAATTCTGTGCTTAACGTTTTGCTAGTTTTCAGTTTTGCTGTAAATATTGCCAATGCAAAAGGCAATTTATAAAACAGTTGAAGATCACGACTCAAGTACCCAGATACTCTAATTTTTGTTGCAGTTTGTGTGATGAACATCTTGAGGTATTTTAAATTACTACTTTTGGTATCACTTGGTAAAAAAAAACTTACTGATATTTTTCAGCAGACGCGTTTTGGACTTGTTCAATGCTATGAGGCACGGCAAGACTCAGATCAATGTACTGATCTATTGCGAACCGCGTCTGCTGAAAAATATCTGTAAATAATGGTTTTTTGCCAAATGATACCAATAGTAGTATGTTTTTCTCTAGTAAGTAATCTTATTATTTCTCACATGGTGGTTGTATTTATAAACATAGTTTTTGATGAAGCGAATAAAAAATTACTTTCCCTCAGTAAATCTTTACTTAATAATTGATAGTTTTTCAAACGAAAATTCTAAAAAAATTCAATACTTGAAAAGAGCAAAATGGACGCTGCGAACAGAATGAAGTCCATTTTACGGAATCTGTGATTTAACGCACGACCAGAGAAGGTATACTGAGCTGTAGTGAATATTGTTACGCATAAATTACACTGTCCTCTCCAGTTTACTTATGTATGAGATAATATTTCCCCATTATAGCCACTGTGTTCCCTAAATTTATGTATGCTGGAGTTACTTTACTCAAGTGAAAACAGCCCGATAATCTTGTTTTATGTTTGCACTGTGATTTATTAATACGTGTTTGTTTGTATTTTTCCATATTTTATAGCAAATTTAACATAAACTAAAGTTTATTTCAGAATTTGAATTACGTTTCGAGGTAAATTTGTAGTAAAATGTAACACGTTGCATAAATGATTCTTCAGTGTGTTTAGATACCAGAAGCTTTATTTTGAAAATATTAACCATACATGGAGGCATTGTGTCAATCAAACACTGCAATTGAATATATTGACAACTACGGATGCTAATATCCCACTTCTCTCATCGAATATACATTACTAGACTAATGGCGCGCAATTCCGTTGTTGCAAAAACAAATGTTAATGACCATTGACAATCTGAATTCAACTGTCCGCCTAATGATTGAAACTAAACACTGAAGCAACAGTAATGCATCGGAACAAGGGAAGGATATGACACAAAGCTTAATGATATGACGTTTGCTGTAATCGCAACCTTCCGAAGTGATCCTACTTCCGTACAATAAGGACTTACAGTAGGAGTGAAAATGCCAATCATTACTTTAGTCATTGATCGCCAAAACGCATAGTATTTGAAATATTTTGTTCGATTTTTTTATTTGTTTGTACTGAATGAAAATCTCAAAATTACAACCAACATATCCGAGAATAGTGTAATTATTTTTTCGTCCTCTGAAATACAGTGGATTCATTTATAGTCTCTCTCTCTCTCTCTCTAAATATATATATATATATATATATATATATATATATATATATATATATATGTATGTATATAAATAACGATATGTAAAGAGATTCTATATGGAATATAAATTAAGTTTTGTAAAATTAAGGTACAAGGCCGAAGTGGCAGTATTATTACTTAATTTGTTGTACTAAATTCTCAAAAAGGTTTGGTTGAGACGCAAGGGCGCTCTAAAAACTAGATAAAAAAAATCATTGGTACCGTTAAAAGAAAGTACCGTTTAAAAAGATTTTAGATTTTTAAAAAGTACATTAGAAGTTCAAATTAAGAAATGTGATTGGTTTAAACTAGAAGAGAAGGGATAAGAGGTCCAAAACGTTAGATGTTAGGGAAAACGATACGAGAGAATCATCCAGGAACGTTCAATGAGAACAGACGTCGGTCAAGTTACCTCCAGTACGTAGAAACGTATTAAGGAAATCATCGAAAGTCGAATGTTAAGAAGCGACCTGCACATTGATAGCAGAGTGATAAAAGGGTTCAGTCAGGTCATTGAATTAATTGACAAAGTGAAATATTAAGTAACAACGACGGAAGTTGATTGTTAAGTAGCGGCCTACGCGTTAATATAGAGTGATCAAAGTATCAAGTAAAATCGTCGAATTAAGTAACAAAGTGAAATATTAAGTAAATCGTTTAAAGTTGATTGTTAAGTAGCAACCTACGCGTTGTTAAGCAGAGTGATCAAAGTACCTCTCACGTAAAGTGGGTGAAATTTTATTGTTGGGTATGGTCCTTTAGTGATTACATGGAGCCTTATAACGCATGGAGCGGCAAGACCATGATCTACGAACAGGGGACCCTCCAATATATTATACCATATTAATAACTTTTGAACAATAAACAATTTTATTTTTCTGCTAATCACAAGTTTTCTTTTATCAAAGCAATAACTATTGAGTAAATCAAAACTATACTTTATAAGTTTATATTTCTTCAATTTCACATGAATCTAACTCAGCGACCCTGAGAGTGAAACAATAAATTATGTGTAAATTAAGTCAAGTAGTAGAATAAGGTTAAGAGTCTCTTGAAGGTTGTTATTGAGCACGCCAACATTAAGGTAACGAGTAAGAAATCATCATCATCAAAAAATATTAAGATTGTAATTCTGTCTAAGATAATTTGATTAATTTATAGTATGAACCAGTAAATTGTTGTGTGTTAGTGCAATCCATAGAATCAATATCATGAATAATTATACCTTTCTTCAGTGTTAAGTGGCTGCCAAACATAATCCAGTAAATTAAAATAACAGTCAATAATAACAATTGTGTAAATACCTAATTTATAACATTTGCAACTTATTAAATAATTAATAATCGTAAAATTTGAAAACCATCCAAATTTAAGCAACGAGTGTTATATATATATATATATATATAAATATATATATATATATATATATATATATATATATATATATATATATATAAAAGGTCTAAGTAATTTAAATACGAAACGCTAAATCGTGAAATTATAATTTAATTAGGGATTTGGTTACATATTAGTGGCATTTGTTCTAAACATTTCCCTCACTTAAAGCTATTACACATAAATTAGTTTACAAAGACCTTAATAGCCTCCACTTTCTTACAAAACAGGTCACCATTGTAACTATCTTGTAGAGTTGTGTTAAATTTACTGTAACAGAGAAACTAGTTTAATGTGCTTAGCAAATGTTTTAGCACTGTTACTCCATTGTTAGTTTAATTCTAACTACAATTAACTAGAGTTAATTTCTCTTCACTTTTCATTTCCTTCACCTTAACAAACAAAACTGTCTTATCTTGACGAGGCTATTCCGACTGTCTAGAGGCTATCGCCTGCAAACACAAGCTTTCTACTAGTGTTTATATCTTACTGGTATAGTGATAGAGGCTGGACAAAATTTTAAAATAATTCTTCGTAATCGATGATTTTAACGTTCGGTGAACAATTGTAATCCAAACAAATAATGTAAATACAATTTTAAAGTCAATTCCTACATAGATTTTTAAAAATTAGATAGTTTTTAATAAATAAATACAATTAATATATGTACATAGATACGACATAATCACAATATTAGGTGGCAAAATAGAAAGAGAAATTAATTAATCGAATTAAATATCTGAATTTAATTGATGAGTTAATATTTGAAAAACATGTATAAACGTCGGGCGTCTTCCACTTCAAGTTCAAAAAAATGTATTTCATATTAAGTAGATAAATAAAAATCATTTTACTAACGATTGAAAATTTGAGCAAAATAAATAAATACATAGAGGGAGATTGTGAACTAATAGTAGGAATTGAATGGAAATAGCGTGGATTTGAAGCTACCTACAAGATTGTATAGTATATAAATTCACCATTTCTTTTGTACTTTGTTCTTTTAAAATTAGATTTTAAGTTTTAGTGTTTAATAATGATTTATTTTACAGTATAAAATTTAACATGATAAAGACTTTTGTAGGCCTATATCTTTTGTCGACTCCGGGGTAATTTACTTGATAAGAGTCCATTAAACTGTCGGCAAAGAATTATTTATCAGACCCTTGGAAGGGGAACAAAAACCTTTGCTCCTCGGGTTTTGACTATTACATCGATGATAAAGTACGGAAAATGACCCCTTTTGGTATCTGTAACATCGCAGCTGCCCCTTCTTGAAATAAAAGCAGAAGAGAGAGAAATATGAGAGAGACGTTTATGCATTAGGAATTCAACATTTCGTGTAATTTTTATACACAACAGCAAGACGATTAATAGAAGGTAATTTTTCCCGATTATTATGAACCAGTTGCATTATTCTCCTGGCGTTACTTTTACATAGTATTAACAGGCATTTTCCCATTTTATATATATAACTGGCTTTTAGCAACCAGTTGCGTTATTCTCATGGTGTTAAAGTCTCCATAATGTTTACTAATTTTACTTAGCATTAACAGGTCATTGTATAAATATAGATATTAGCAAGAGCTTTGCGTCTTGTTTAATAAGGCTTAATCACTGAGTCCAGGAGAATATTGTTTTTTCTGCCTTGCACAAAACATTTTATGAACTACTTTCTGCACTAATTTTCGATGCACATTTAAAATTATAATAAGGCCCTCATAATAAGTACTTTGAAGTGTTTTCTCAGCCCTTAGTTCATTGTAACGCCTGTCATATCAGTCACAGGAATGGTTCTTCTGTTCTAACGTGATCATCTTAAGGTTAAACTCTCGTTAAATTCGGCTAAAGATGTTAAATCTTGGATGAAAAAAATATATATAAATCGTTTCCAGTTTTGGAGGATGAAGAGAATTATTGCGCAAGACATCATACCCGACACTTACTCTCTGTGGGAGTGATAAGGAGTTACGGTCCCGTGCGTGCTTAGGCACAACAAAGAAATATATTTAGAATATTCTAATTAATGTTCAACAACACCGGGAACCATTCCTCGTGTAGGTGTTACAATCTTTTATATTTTTATCAGAAATAATACGATTAAAGTTTATAAATAGAACAAAAATTCGCCATTATTACTGACCACGTATGTTGGGAGGGGCCCGTAAGTTATGACGCCACTCTTTGGACGACAGCACAATACTTTCAGTGAACACCGAACGTGGAGAAGAGGATAATAGCCGCACGTCTGGCAAAGAGCATCCGTCTGTTAGGCACTTAGCGTCTTCGTGTCCGGCCGTGCTTCCTCTCAGTAAATGCACTGAATGTGCCCTTTGTGGGTTCAGTTATGGCAAAAATCCTGAAAATTATTTCGCCGAAATAGAGTTTAAGGGCAACGCACGAGGTCGATATTGTTTTTATTATTATTTATCGAAAAGAATACCTCTTATAGCGGGCTATAGGCGAATGTTTTCCACGCTAGAGAAATTCTGTGAAGCGTGACGAAACGCTGTAATACATTTATACATTTTAAATGATAACATATGAGTCCATGTAACAGCTGATTTTGGCTTTTAGGTTATGATGTGGAACAGTCGTTTAGCATGCAGATTTTTATTGATTTATAGTCGTGGATTATTTATTTAATAAATAGCTTTGAATGTGTAATAAATATGTTAATTCATTGAAATTTTGATAAATCTGGATACAAATAATCCAATATAAAGATAATAATAAGATAGGCCTATGTATTTTTAATCCAAAGTTTGAAAGTAAAACATTTTTAGGCCCGTCTTATATACTTTTTAAAGAACTTATTTGAATTGAATTTGTTTAGAAAAATTGTATTCAATCTACATCTAATAAATGGTTATTGTTACCCACATTATTTTATTATCAACTACAATATATATAAGCCTTTATTAAATACATTCCTCAAATTTAGAGGTAAAAGTTAAGTGAAACTGTATTTATATCTATATTATTTATTATTAAAGACTAATATTTATTATAGATAATAATAAAATAATGGTACTATTGAGATCTGTAACTTGAATGTTGACTTATATTAGCATGATATATTTCATTTTCAGCTTAAAATTCAAACTAGGCGTTTGTCAATAACGGTTTGTTTTTCTTTTTCTAAGCAATTCATGGAATGATATGAGGATTGATTTGTAAAATGGCTAATATATTTATAGGATATATATATATATATATATATATATATATATATATATATATATATAAACATATGTATATATATCTTTATATATGTGTATATATATATATATATATATATATATATATATATATATATATATATATATATATATATTAAAACAACATAAGTTATTCAAATACAAGAATATTTATTATTTTATATCCAAAGCTTTTCGTTGGCAAACAGTACCAACATCATCAGGAATGAAAATTACAATAATGTACGCTATAGGCCTAAACATAGCTTACATTATTGTAATTTTCATTCCTGATGATGTTGTTATTGTTTGCCAACGAAAAGCTTTGGATATAAAATAATAAATATTCTTGTATTTGAATAACCTATGTTGTTTTAAATTATTAAACAAGAAAACGTATTTTATATATATATATATATATATATATATATATATATATATATATATATATATACCTATATATATATATATATATATATATATATATATATATATTATATATATATACCTATATATATATATATATATATATATATATATATATATATATATATATATACTATACCAAGTTAAGTATACCGCTATCTTTGTATAGCATATATGAAATAAGACAAATATTCTTACAGTAGAGTTTATTTGAGACTTAAATATTAATTTCATACAATGTGAGCACATGATATAAACCAAATTGTGTAAGGCTGCTATATTGCGACGGTCTACCAATCCAGTGCACGCAGACTCCATCCACCAAAGACAGAGTTAACTTGGTTTGCCAGTACACTTTCACAGGCATCCTCTTCTTGACCAGCCTTCGGTACGGTGCTTTTGTCCTAGATCCGGTCCGTCCTTGGTCATGGGGTAGAATATCCCTCTTTCTCTCCTCCTCGTCCTCGCGCTCTTCAACGTTGGTTCTCCTTGGTTTAGCTTCCCTGGATGTCTTTTGAGCTTTAGTGTTTAACGTTTTAATTAGATCGTATTTCTATATAAATTTGAAATAGTCTTTTGTTTATAGTTTGCTAATATCGCCCTAATTTCTCTTTCCTAAAATTTTATTAAACATTCAAACTTTATTTCACTGTTCTCCATATTTATTTCGGCGTTACAAAACTCCTTTACGCCTATTATTTAGTATTCATGTACCAATGTAGCCTTAGCGTCACTACAACGGCTTTTATAATCCCTTACTCTGCACTTCTTACAACGCCTGGCGTTTCATTTTCCCACGCCCATCTTTTTTTACGAGCAAATTATATGTTTTCACTTCAATCCCTATAACTTTCTTTTGGTGAGATTTTACGATTTTTTCATACCTTTACATTCTCTCAGATTTCTTCCACCGATCACAAAGAAAAAATGTCGATGGAGTTTCTACGTGAAATTCGGCGTTTGACATAATTAAACACGGCCTTTGGTACTGGAACATTACATCGTGTGTCTTTCAAAATGACTTCAATTATTTTTTTTAATTATTAAAAATAATTAAACAAATTTTTTTAATTTTCTCATTATACGTTTCTAATTGTTGGCACTGTTACATCTCCCCTTTAAAACGAAAATGTTTTTCTCTGTACTAGCACCTGTTTTATAATGAAAGATAAAATAGTTGTTTGAGTAATTGTGTTACCTACTGACACATTTAAATTCACTTATTCGCTAAATCATATTCCATCTCATCTATTTAAACTAATTCCTTCTCTCCACTAAGTTCCTTTTGTAAGTAGCATCCCTGCAAAAACTTCCGCAATTTCTTATACTTATAAACTAACACATTTTATGTTTAGTAACTTATTTTAAAATTTATGCTCGTGGACACACATTTGTTTTTTACCCACTGCACACTTTGTTGACAAAGGTGGCACTATTTTTCTCCTCAATCAGTCTTAACAAAACAAAATTATTTGTCAATTTATCTCGAGGATTTTTATTACACCCTTTATTCTAATTCATACAAGACATCCTATTTGTACCATTCTTTATAAGATTGTATTAAAACTGAAGTGTACTTATCGTAAGGAACGGTTTAGCATTTCCTTATCTCTATAGATTAATATGTATCCTAGCAGCTGATCATTAGCCTCTCACAAAAACAAACTCGCTGATTATTTCTCCCTGACCCCAGTCTCTAGAAGTCTCGTCCTGTACTTGCGAGTGTGAGAGCATAGCTTGTCTTTACTTACAACAAAACGTTCTCTGATTCGACCTTCATTAGCTTGCAACTGTTTGGTATCGCTATTAACGTTATCTAACGCATTAACTACTTACTAGTCTTCTGTACGATCTACCGATTTATTTACCTTCCTTTCCTAATGTTATTTCTTCCACACATTATTATTATATCCCTACATGCCCAGAGTTTCACATGTTATTTTGTTAATTTCGACAACTTGCTCATTTAAATACTGTTATTTTCTAATTTGCCCTACGAGTTTTTTTGTAAAATCTTTTTCCAATTGTTTTATATGAAATATGTATCTTATCTTCCCGGTCGCCATATCTGCTAATTCGCAAGTTTTCGGCCTATTATTTAAGTTATTATGAATATTGTTGAATGTTATTTTTAATGTGTATTACGTCCGGTTCCATGTCTTGTGCATTTTTTAAAATTTCGCATATTTCTTTTTATCATTAAAATATGTTTTTACTGATATAGCCTAACATCTCCATTTAGTAATTTTTTTATTTTTCCAATACCAATTTGTGCTTGCTATTTTCGGCTTATGGTATCGCCCTGAAGCATTATATCAATTTCCTGTTGTATTTGTTTCCTATAATTTACTGGTATTGGATTGCTTTTTTTTACAAATGGGGTTTCCTCTATTATCTTTAATTGGCGTATATTAGATCGACCTGGATTTTTGTTAAAAATATCTTTAAATTTTCCCATCTTCTTTTTTTGTTCTGTATTAGGAATAGATAAATTTGTTTTATTTTCGACTCCTAATTTTAATATTCTTATTGTGCGTTTACCACATTCCTTTTCTGGGCTTGCTAAGGTTGTCAGACTTTTGGGTTTATTTTATTTACACCGTTTCGCTGCCCTTTTTCTCCTGTTACTTTGACTTCCTTTACTATTTCAAGTTACCCTTTTTTCACTCGACTTTTCAATTGTTTGCTTTTTAGCATACTCAGGCATTGCCTTACTTTTAAACCCTGTCCTTTGATTTAAGTTTCCTTCGCTATGCCCTTCTAACACTATTAGGTTTTCTTCATGTTTAGAAATTTCTCCCATCGCTAGAACATCTCCTTTACTTATTTTTCTTTTTTATGTGGGCGGTCCCACTATTTTATTTAACTTTACTTCTCTTTTTTCGCTGTTATTTTCATTTTCTTTAAACTTCTCCGCACTTTTAATCTTGTATATATTTTATTTATTTTCTACTACTTGTTCAATATCATTTATATTTTAAATCACTTAAACAATTTATATTTATTTTGGATTTTTCATCTTCACGAGCTTCCTGATACTTTTTGGGCGAAGTTTGAGGTCGTTGCATCTCCAACAACCCCCTCTCCCGAAGGTTGGACTCTCCAAGTCTTCGGTGGTTTTTACAACGCTAAATTTATGGTCTGTAAGCGGCGTTATATGCTCCGCTCTTTCGCTTATACCAATCCACCTCTCCTCTTTTTGGATACCAGATGTTAGTATATGCTTGGTATTAGAACGACCTTCTTCAAGCACTTGTTTCTTTCCTACTGCACTCCCTTCCCCCCTTTGGATTTGTGTGCATACTTGTGTTTCTTTTATTAAATTAAATTTATTTATTTTAATTTTCCGAGGTTATCGCTTTAAGTCCCTTTGTTTTTAAGACCCTCTCAGTATGTTTTTTGGACCAGGGTTAGGATTGGTCGTTGAAGGATTTTGGTTTTGATGGTACGTGGATTACCGGATTGAGGGTGAGTGTATTTGGGGTACACCATAGGATATTCTGGGTGGTGGTGCAAAGTTAGGGTTTATCAAGGTCCTCGTTTGTGGGTACCTTTGCTGCGTTTACTTACCAATCTCACCCCTTATCTCAGTTTCTGTTTCAACCTGATTTAGGAACTATATCGCATTTTCGTTAAACTCCCTGTGAACATCTAGGCTTGCATTCCGGACGTCTTTACCAAATTGCCTGATTGATTTTCTGTACTAAGTATTTCTCAGGTATCAGTGAATCCAAATATTTTGCCTTATTCCCCATTACACAATCTACTAAGACTTACTGTAACGCCCAGTGTCTAATTGCCTTCTAATTTTTCTTTGGCATTGTAATCCTAGGCTTAAATATTGCGCATTAATGGTATAGTATTTACTAACTCCCCGGTAAAAGGACACTTCCGTTTAAAATATATAAAAAATAATATGGGTTTTATTGTTATCCAAAAATTTGGAATTTGAATCGTGGTGACCACATCCCTTCACTTTAGGAGAAGATAAGCGAAATAGTGCTAGGGACACCGAAAACTATTATTTGTTTATTATAATAGAAGTAAAAGATATTTGTAAATATTTAGTAGGAAATAGGTCTTTGCAACTTTCAGGTTAAGGGCTTGGGAAAACGTGTTAGAGACAATAGAAGCCAAGAAACCGTTGGGACTCACATCCGGTCCTTGTGATACAAAAACGCTTCAGTTAGCTTTGAAATAAGGAAATGAACGTATATATGTGAACATAGGCTTAGTTTCTTTGCTTTCCTTCCTGTCAGTGTCAGTAGTTTGGATAGCTTATACCTAGTTACCTAATGTTATTTACAAATTTAGCTTTTGCAGAGGGAAATACTACGATGACGTTGTGTGCAATAATCGCGCTCTTGTTTGTTTTATTGTTATGAAATTTGTTGTTATTGTATTTGAGATACTTATTGTCACATTTAATCATAAAGATGGTAATTATATACATTTCATTATTGTTATAAATAAAGTATTTATTAATTAATAAAAACTCGATAAAATGTAGTATTGTTACAAGTTGACTAAAGAGTTTATTAGTTGAACAAATTATATATAATATATAAGGCCTATGTGTGTTTGAAAGAGAGTGTATGTGTATATGTGTGTGTTTGTCAGGGATAAAGAGAGAGAGAGAGACAGAAACAGATAGACAGACAGACAGACAGAGAGGGAGAGAGAGAGAGATTGTACTTGATTGCGGTATTAAAAATGACATTAAAAAGTATTGTTATAGTTAAAATGACATTTTGTTCTTGTTAACATTGTTTTCACAAAATATGTTTTTTAAGGGAAGCAGTGTTGTTTTTTTCACTTTCATAATTAAAACCCGCCTCCCTGCCTTAAATATTTTAAGCAAGAGTTCTGGCTGCGCTAAAACATTAATGCCAGGAGTAACTGGATAACTTTACACCCATCGTAGAATCTGAGGGTGAGGAATAAATGAACTTTGTGAAACGAAAACATATTTTGTTAAAGGCAATATCTTGTTAGTTTTAATGTGACGCAATATTTCATGTTGCTCATACTGGACATAATAAATCTCTATACTCCGTCTTCAACTAAGCCTTACAGTGTAATCCTTGAAGACTCTCCCTTATTTGTGTATATATATATATAGTTCATGTAGTGTGATTAATTCGTTTAGAAAATATTACGTTCTTATAGCAAAATATGTGGGAGACAAATTCACTCGTTTTGTTAATATATACACATGTTTAAATGCAATATGTTCGGAATACTAATAAAAATGTTTCTTCTCTTGTTTGAGAAAACTTGATCTACTAGTGTACACTTATCTACTTCGTCATACTGCTTATGGTAGTACTTACTTTTTGTTTGAATTCTGTCATTGGTCTCTCTGCACATATTTCTCACTATCAACTCGTACAATGTTAATTTTACATACATCTTCGACACGATATACCTCATTTAAACAAAAGGTAAGTTCTACCATAGGCTACGTATTAATATATGTTGAACTATAACTAATTATTACATTGCACAAATATCTAAATAAAACATACTTTTAAAACGTTTCGGATACCTATAGTGTCATAGAATAATCTTAATATTATTTATTACGATCTGGAATAAAAGCCTATAAAATAACAACTGCGCATGCGCCAGTATTAGAAAAAATTAATGCCAATATGTTTTAAAGAGTTTGTTTCACCATTAAATGAAAGTTATTAAATAATATAATCATAAATAATTATAATGATTTTATTTATTATATTTAAAATTTATTTAAATTTAATATGTTTGCTATTGTATGTTTATATAAATTGAAGTAGGTTACCCTGTCCATAGATAGGTCAGGACTATGGTTCTAGTAGCTAACACGGTCACTATTTCACGAGGCCACAAGATTGCGGAATTATTTATTTTACTTTGGACCTATCTAAAGTTTACTACAAACCCAGTAAGAGTCGTTTTGTTTCTACTTGAGGGGAGGGTGGTATATATCAAGGGGTAATCTTGATAAGGTACTTCCAAGTTTCCCAGACTTAACACATTAATACGTAATCAATAATGCACGTAATGGCTCTTTAGAAAGATGCTTATCTCTGTTCTGCCCATTAACGTATTTTTTTATTTATATTTATTCCCTTCACTCCCTTATCGCCTTTTTAAATTAATTAAATCCCTACTATTAGTGCACACTCTCCCTACATATGCTATCTGTCGTTAAAATTCTCAATCGTTAATAAAATACTTTTTGTTCGTCCACTCAAGTTCAAATACATTTTTTTTAAACTTGTAGTGGATGACACTTGATGTTAATACAGTCTTTTCAAATATTAATTCATTAATTAAATTTTAAAATTAGTTTTAGTTCTATGTGTGTTTGGATTTTATTAGTTTTAGAGTGAGGATTTTAGTTATAATGAGTGCGCGTATACGTGTGCCTTGTAAACGTTACACTTTAAACAGGTAGTTTTTAATTTTGAAAAGACTTTAATGAAAGACGAATAAATTTGTCGGAAGATGCGAGAACACGGGATGTGAATGTTTCAAGTTGGCTTCGAGGCTAGTTGCTAAATTATTTCCTCTTCACGTGGATCTTAGGCTGTTACAGAACTGAACGGTTTCGCTTACAAGAGATGTTACACAAAGTTCTACCACTTCCAGCTGAACGTATGAGTCTGTTGTAATGTAAGTTAATGGAAGAGAAAAGCCTCCGGACAAATATTTTACTCACTAGATAGGATATATTGAATCAAACAGTTTTCAAGAAATGTAAAGTTCACATAGCAATCAATAGCGTGAAATTGAATTGAATAAAAATATTGAAGATAAAGATTAATATGGATATAATGAAATATACAAAATAAGATATGAATGCCACACACAAGGCAAAATACAAACTAGACGAAGAATAAAAAGGAAATATAAAGAACATATCTGTCCTTATAATAAAAAAAGGTTCACTATACACAAAATATTTCAATTTCCACACTCTGATAGATATGAAGCCATCTATAAATTTATTATTTAGGGCCAACAAAGGTAAACAGTCTTAGTTATTTTAAGAAATTTATAACAGTATTCAAAACACGAACAGATCCTATATGAACCGATTAGCGCACAATCACGCTAGTACGAGCTGTGCATGTGTGTAAACCTCACATTTTCAAATTTCTTTAGTCTTTTTTACAAAAAGAAAAGTTCTCGAAAGCTATAAATATAGTGTAAGGTAAAATTATTATAATAATATACTCTGTATATGTTGTATTTATAATATTTGAATTTCGTGCCATTTTAACAGTTATATAACCTCAACTGAAATTTATTTTAACGAAAAGTGCTTATAATATCAGGGCCTACTCTTCTTTGTAAGAAAAATAATACGTGTATATTATCTTAAAAATGTTGCTCGCAACAATTAAAAAAAACACTTGTATGAACAAGTAATTAGAAACCAACCAGCAGGCGTAAAATTCATCGTAATTCTGTAGTAAACAAAAACAAATTTTCTCTCCGAAACTCCGTTCCTTCCATGCAAACTTCGTTTCATTTCGATGTCCATCATTTGAAAAATCTCGTTTTAAACAAGTTGTTGGATAAATTCTGTTACTTCGTCCAATTACGAGCTAGGTCACCCCTTCCATTGAATCCGAGAGCAAACATTTGCCCTGAAGAGGTGTAACGACTGTCTGGTAAGTCATCCCACTTACATTCCTCTGAGAAGAGTATTTCGCAACGTTATTTTGCAGATTCATTTCCGAATATTATTTCAATTACCATAATTTGTTATTATCCAGAAAATTCGGTGCAAAATCAAGTTCATTGCACGCTTACAGTTTGCAAACAATATAGGTTCTATACTGGTTTAGGTAATTGTGTAGAATACCTTATGCTATATACAATTTTTACAAGTGATTATATGATTGTTTAAAAATACATCAATTACAAACAGAAATAAATTATAACATCACAAATCAGAAATGCTTAATTTTTTTTTTTAATATACAAAAGAAACGTAAAACAAACGCAACGGGTTAAGGTCCTTCAAGCATTATTGCAATATAAAGTAGCTCAAAATGTGATTGTGCGTGTTTGTGTGTGTGTGAGAGAGAGAGAGTGTGTGTGTGTATATGTGTATGTGTGTGAGAGAGAGAGACACAGAGAGAGAGAGTGTGTGTGAGAGAGAGAGTGTGTGAGAGAGAGAGAGTGTGTGTTATATATAGAGAGAGAGTGTGTGTTATAGAGAGAGAGAGAGAGAGAGAGAGAGAGAGAGTGTGTGTGTGTGTGTGTGTGTGTGTGTATGTGTGTGTGTGTGTGTGTGTGTGTGTGTGTGTGTGTGTGTGTGTGTTTACACATTTTCTTCCTCCCCTTTATACTTCTACGATCTATTTCTACGTGTAAGCGATTTTATATGTAGCAATTGGCGCACTTTACGACCGAGCTAAGGTTTTTGCCCGGACTGTAATAAACAATCTCCCTGCGACAGTTTAATGACCCTTATCAAGTATACTAGCGAGCAGCGAACACTAGTCTTGTCTCCAACCTATATCTACAATCTACAACCTATCTATATCAACAAACGCCGAACCATATAGGAGGGTCCCACTGTTGTTGTACAGTCGTGTTTGCGTTGTATCATGTGCTGACGGTACGATAGTTATCTTGTAACTAATGCAAACACTTATTTCATGACCAAAAAATACGTTTCCGTATTATTGACGGTTCGGGAATGGATTTTGCGCCTTATCCTCCCACCAGAATCATTTTCCCGTGTAAGGAAGTGTGGTGGGATAATTTTTTTTATCTCTTGTATTTTATTCTGCTTGAGAGGACTCGCTTTACCTGGGCAAGGAATATTTCTAGACTGCCATTGTACGAAATTTGATTCAGTCTCTGAAGGATGACACGTAAGTTACGTAATGTTTTGATATTGCCTAATTATCAATAAATGCCTAATTATGAAAATAATTTCAATAGAGTTTTTTAGAAAGTGAAATAATTTTTTTATGTTTATAATAATAAAGTTTATTTAGAATGAAATACTAGAGTATGTTTTGGGAAACGGTCGTCTTTCAGCTTCAATAGGGCTACATTTTTATTTCTGATTATTATTCTGGGTTCAAGTGGATTTCGTCGTCAGAAGCCTGAAGCCTGAAGAATTGTCTTGTCAGTCAGTCAGTCATTAGGAGGAAGGGGGTTTGGTGGCCCCCGTCGGTTTCCAGCAAAATTGTCTTCAGTCAGTCAGTCAGTCAGTCATGGAAGGAAGGGGTTTTGAGACCCCCATGGATCTGCAGCATCTGCTTGGGCAATGGCTGCTTGTAGGAATGTGTGGGAGGGACTGTTTTATGAGGGGCTGTTTTTGGAGGGACGATTCGACGGTTGTTTTATGAGAATAAAGAGATAGAGTATGGCTGACTGACTGTTTTTTTTATTTTTTCTTTGGCAAGCTACGCATAAAGATCTCAAAAAACATAATTAAAATCTAACATGTAATCTAACAGTTTAACTTAAACTAACAGGACTTGCTTACTACTAGAAACAGTTGGTGTGAAACTACATGGACAATATTCCCTTACGACTAACATGGCTTGCTTAATGCTATGTGTTGAATCGCTTATATCTAACAGAATTTCTTATCTACAAAAAAATTTGCGTGGAATGTACTTATTTTTACATAGTCATGGGTCACTTAAAACTAACACAAACAGTTTAACTTAGAACTAAAGGGCTTGGTTAGTATATGGAGCAGTTGTGGAGTGGCTTTACAGAATTGTTGGCTTAAAACTATCATTGGTGATACTTATCTAACATCGTTTGTTAACTTATGAACTATTTGACAAGACTAACATGGCTTGCTTAATGCTACGTGTTCAATCGTTTATATCTAACAGAATTTCTTATCTACAAAAAAATTTGCGTGGAATGTACTTATTTTTACATAGTCATGGGTCACTTAAAACTAACACAAACAGTTTAACTTAGAACTAAAGGGCTTGGTTAGTATATGGAGCAGTTGTGGAGTGGCTTTACAGAATTGTTGGCTTAAAACTAACATTGGTGATACTTATCTAACATCGTTTGTTAACTTATGAACTATTTGACAAGACTAACATGGCTTGCTTAATGCTACGTGTTCAATCGCTTATATCTAACAGAATTTCTTAACTACAGACTGTTCGCTTATCCAACGGCACTGATAACTACGCTAACTAGACTTGAGTGGCATCAAATAATAGAGTGGTTTTAACAAAATAGTTGGCTTAAAACTAGCATTAAATACCTATTTAACATCAATTAGTTAACTTATAAAATAATAACTTTAAACTAATTGCAAAGGACTTAATTAATGTAGCACCGCAGGGGGGAGGGGTGGCGACAGGGGCATGGGTTATGGAGGGTCCAAGAGTACCTTGGGACGGAGTCGAAAGATGGGAGGTGGGCCAATGGACTCACTGAGGGAACGGATGTGGGGATAGGTTGAGCTCTCGGCCCTGCCGAACAGCCTGGCCGAGAGGGATCGTATGAAGTCTGCGAGGGTTGGGGTTTTGAGGGAATTTCTGATGTTTATGTTGGATACGTACCATGGTGCGGCGCGGATGAGTCCGAGGGTGGAATTGGAAGGATTCCATTTGGTTGCGGCGGGTCTTCTTCAAAAGTGGTCACCATGCGGGGGAGGCGTATGTGAGGATCGGTCGGATGAGCAGGAGGTAAAGAAGGAGCTTGATTTTTGTTGGTAGGGGACTTCCATGGGATAATTGTCTTGTCTGTAAGACCAAAGTCAGCCTTAGGAGAAAGAACCTTATGGTAAACGTGATCAGAAAGTGTCTATGCTTGGACATGAAATGTAAATACTGAATGTTAAGGTAGAATAAGAGAATAATTTTTAGTCACAGTCTTAAATGTATTAGGTCTCTGAAAATTACAACCCGTTAACTATTTCTTGCTTTTATATAATCCAATAACGCATTGCTTACTAGAACTAAAGTCTCCTGCTGCAAGTGACTTCGATGAACGGATAAATTATGGAATATTTTAGTTCATTGACTTTCCGCAAAATTCCTGATCTATAAATCATAAGAACTTACTGTAAAATGCAGCACAGCGCTCTCAGACAGAGATAAAACTGAGTTGAATATTATGGCCTTAAGTCAGACAGAAAGCATTCACTCAGTTATTGCGATTCTGTCTGATCTGTGTTGTGATTGGTTCCTTCTCCCGCTCGTCTGTAAAGTTATCAAAGTTTTATTGGATAAAATATCATTTGTACAAAAAGTCGTGCTATATGGAAGATTTAAACAGGTCAACGTTATTTGGTAATATTAGGAAATAGAACCATTAAGTAAATAGCGTAGGGGCCTACTTTGTATCCCTATTACTTACTTTGTGTGGTGCGTGCGCGTGTGTGTGCGTGCGTGAATGCATACATGTGTGTGTGTGTGTGTGTGTGTGTGTGTGTGCGTGCGTGCGCGCGCGCGATTGTGTGTGTGTGTGTGTGTGTGTGTACGTGCGTGTGTGTGTGTGTGTGTGAATGCATACATGTGTGTGTGTGTGTGTGTGTGTGTGTGTGTGTGTGTGTGTGTGTGTGTGTGTGTGTGTGTGTGTGTGTGCGTGCGTGCGTGTGCGTGCGTGAATGCATACATGTGTGTGTGTGTGTGTGTGTGTGTGTGTGTGTGTGTGTGTGTGTGTGTGTGTGTGTGTGTGTGTGTGTGTGTGCGTGCGCGCGCGCGATTGTGTGTGTGTGTGTGTGTGTGTGTACGTGCGTGTGTGTGTGTTTCATTTCACGCAAGAAATTATTTAACAAATCTCATTCCCAACCGCATATAAGTTTGAGGTAAAGGATCTGGTCTTCATTGACATGAGAAGATAAAATCTGCTCAGACTGGAAGTATGTCTACAGTCAGAGGTTCTTCCACATATTGCGACATCTGTGTAAACCTGGACGGTTTGATTTAATCATTAGATTTTTCACAATTTCGGATGAGTTTATTGTAAACTCTTGTCTTTTTACACGAATCCGTTTACCCGCCTCAAGTTAGCTGAGTGCATCATACAGCGACACATAATAGTAAAAAGAAAGCCTGTATAAACCCAGGTGTTTTATAATTACGTCGCAAAACTCTAGAATTTTACCAGGCCCTGGATATTTGAACTGCAAAGCTACTTGAATTATTAAATATGTCTGATGGCTGCAGTGTTTGCAGAATTTGAACGTGTCAAAGTTGTGCTTAAGGGGTTCATTCTCCTCACCTGGGATGCTAACAGAAAGTGCGAGTACAATGCTACTTTGCGTTACTGTCGAGTACAGAACGCGCAAAAATATGTGATTCAAAGTTTTACATCTCTGACCAGATTGTACCGTGGTCAGTACATATTCCTACAAGTAATATACCTATAGAGGAAAATTTTTTAAAGCCTTCCTAACTACGCAAACAAAAAAATGTTTTAATTAATTTTTATTAAATAATAACAATTAATATAAATAAAGTAACATAGCCTACTCGTTAAAACAGCTGTTCTACCACTTAACGTATAACATCATATCAGCTGTTTTATGAAATCATATATTACTACTTATTTTAAGCCAAATGGGATGAAATAACTATATTGCATGCTTTGGACTTTTTGTGAAACGTTTTCTCTCATATAAAACTAAAATTAATTCAATAAATTTAATCTATCTATTAATATTTCAAAAAACTTCATTAATATCAACGGTTTCCCCTACAAGTTTATAAAAATGTATTTGAACTTGAGTGGATGAATAAAAACGATTTTCTTATCGATTTAAAATTTGAACAATATATATATATATATATATATTGTTGCAGGGCGCAAAAGTCACTGCAGTAAACAAAAACTGTATTTATCTTTTATTACATTATAGCTTACAATTTACAACTTACAATTATTTTGTAAGTAAGTTCAAAGAGTTTTTCCTCTTCACTAATGCATATTACAAGTATTTCTCGAACAATGTTACACACTCTGGTCATAGACTCGTATCACTGTCCAAATCATCAAATACCTCGTGTATGTAGTATTTCATTTAGTCGACGGTTTGAGGCCTTCGAGAATAAACAGTCCTTGACGACATCCCATACATAAAAATCCATGGAGTAATATCTTGTGTTCGTGGAGGCATGTCAATATCTGCGCTCCGTACAATAATTTGTCTTCGGAATGTTTCGTTTCAATAATCGCTGTGTGTGTGTATATATATATATATATATATATATATATATATATATATATATATATATATATATATATATATATATATATATATTTTAAATATGGTGATATGTTTTCTTGTATTATAATTAATAAATTTAAAATATTTCAAAAACAAGAATACTTTTATTACATATATTATTCAAAGCTTTTCGCCTATAAAACAGTATCAGCATCTTCAGGAAAATTATTATCTAACAAAAAAAATGTAGATAATTATTTTTTGTTAGATAATATTTTCCTGAAGATGCTGGTATGGTTTTATCGGCGATAAGCTTTGAATAATATATGCATTAAAAGTATTCTTGTTTTTGAAATATTTTTATTTATTATATATATATATATATATATATATATATATATATATATATATATATATATATAAGGAGACTGTGAACCAATAGAAGAAACTGAAAAATAGTGAAAACAAACCTTTATTAAATGTTAAACAATTCACTATTATAATTTGTTTAATTAATTTAATTAAAACCTGTTCTTAAAAAGTGTTAGACACAACTAAAAATGTTTTCTATTGCTACGTATTCGGCACGTTGTACCAAAATACGAGTATGTAACTGGATGTATGATATCCTTTAGATTTTCCAAAGGACCATTGAGATATAATCATACTAGATTTCTGGTACTAAATTTCATAAGCACAAGTGACGTAATATATATTCACAATACACAATAAATAGTAAACATAAACATGCACATACCTGAGCCTTGAGAAACATCCCGTTCTCTGTGGTTTTCTAGATGGATGACGAAGAGTTTTAGGTGCACCCTGTTCGCGGACTAAACATACCTAACTAAACAAGAAAAGAGTTTATATATTATTCAAAACAGCCACTATTATATGCTAATAATGTTTTCGCCACACGGCGTTAGAAAAGTAAAGGAAACTGCATCACGGAGCGTAACGGGAGAGAATTGGTTATATTCAAGTCTTGCAGCGAACCCACAAAAAATCACGATACGTCGGGCGTAACGGATGAAATGGGACTAAGACCGAGTCTGGCCTAGAACTCACGAAACTATGTCACGTCACAAGCGTAACGGGAGAAATGACGTTCGATCAACGTCCTGCATAGAACTTTCTAGCCAATCTTGTTCGGGGCAAGGATCGGCCGATAATGGTAGTTACACTCTCGGAGCATTTACTTCCATTTTAAGAGTAGAACGTGTCATCTATATTTTTATTATTAACTACAATATTTCGATTCTATTATAACCTGTAGTATCCCGATTCTACAAAGTATGTTTTCTCAGTTGGTCTGTTCTACGTCATGGCAGACATATTGCTTGTATTGTTGAATGTACGAATATTTTATTTTTATTAGGAGGTGATTTTATTTTAAAACCAAAGTAGTCATTAAAAGTAACCAGATGTTATTCAAAGTGAATCTATATACTGTAGTTAGTTTAAAATAATAGTTTATACCTATAAACGATATCTGTTATAAAAACAACTGTTTAGGAAATTATTTGTCGCTAAAATAATGGATGTAAAAGTCTTCGCCAAGCCAATGTGAAGTCATAAACATGAAATGACGTCATTAAGGCACATTGCATTGATGTATTAATAAAGTGAAATCGTCTCAGTGTTGGCAAATTAGTCCCGCTTTACATCCGAATAGCGACAGATACAATGCCAATTTTAAAGGTCTGTTGTAAAATTTTAAAAGGATTTGTAATGGCAACTGAGTTACTGTAATATCCTCAACGTATATGGGATTCTTTTACCAATAAGGACGCTAATGCTTTAAAAGGTTCGACCGTTTAATTGTTATGCCGTAAAGCGTGTCTGGTATCGTTGTAAGGCAAACACTGCGGATTTATTTTAATACTGCCATGTGCAAATACAAGGGTTGCTTAGACTGAAAATATCTTTCACACAGAAATTATTCGTTTTTTTTAGGTGTAGAACATAAAGTACTTTGGAGAATTTTATAGTATTGCTGACTTTTTTAATTTAAATTCCAAGACTTTACGAAATTCTGTGCTTTAAAAGCCCGCTTAGGTTCCGAAACAAGAGCTTTGAGAATTATTAAATATGAATAACGCTCAAGGGCTTTCTAAGAACTCTAAAGGGGAGAAATGTTTGTTTAAACTACCTTTTTGTGCTCACACTCTCTCGTATATTATTTTGTGGTACCACTGCCGGCAGGTTTATGTGTAACCTATTTCCGAACCTTTGCATATCCCGTGGGTTATCTAATGTGAGTGTGGCACGTGAGTTTATATTAGCTTATAAATCACAGTGAGTTGAGACCTTCTTGTAAGTGAAATACTTTTGTTTAATAATACAAGTAATGATGGTTTTAAATCTAGTCACTTTCAGCATCTGTGGTAAAATAAAATGTACGATCCACGCCCTACAGCAAATATGTCTTTACTGCGAATACTCCAAGGTACAGCGAAGAGCATGTGGGAATACTTACCACATCCCTACAAGACCATATTGTTACTGTCGACGTTTCGGCCTTTCAGAGCTTCCTAAGGCCATCATCAATACTAATGCAATACCAACAGGTAGCCAACATTACTAATTATAAACCTCTCAATGAAATAAGATTAAATACATTCCAATACATTAACATAACAGCAATAGACTTACAAAAATAAATAACAAGTATTTTTATACAATGAATACCAAATATTAAGTAACCCTAACAAAATTGTAAATATGCAACTAAATTTAAAAATAATGCCATAAAATATCTTCTCTTGAGTTACCTAAAAATTATTAATCACAATAAAACACTTGATAAATACAAACCTATCTAGAAGTATTTTGCTAAATCACATATAAGTCCACTCTACACCATAAAATATGCATTTGCTTATAATAAACCGGAATATTTCCGATCGAAGGCAAAAGAAACATACGATGTAATATTTATCCAGGATAAAGTCGTTTTTTTGCAAGATGATAACTCTATAAATATTATATTCCTTGCTTCGACGTCATTTTTTTATGGTTGTAAGATCCCTTCTTAGAGTCGCTAGGACAGTGTATAACTCCAGGCGCCTGTGTATCCATGATGAACAAATGTCTGCATTGTAATTGTTATAACTATATTTTCATAAATCTTTTCTTTCTTTTCTAAAAGTGTCAACTATAAATCTGGAATAACGCTTGTTCTCTAAAAATTGTTGCCTATTTTAACTCGTGCACTTTTCTAAATGCACCCCAGCATGTCCCGAAACGGTTGTCCGCATTCGTCACAAAAGTGAGCGCTACTCTTAAGAAGGTTTGTAGTTTTAAACATAACCGTGTTTTAATAAATCCATATTTTTTTCTTATTTAAAATTTTACGCCACAAACAATTTTGAATACGCCTTAAAACTTTGTTCACGCTGTGTTCTATGATGTAAACAAATAATTTTGGTTGGAAAATGTTTAATAAAACATAATTCAAGTACTTATAATGGTATTTAGGTACAAGAATATATTTGGAAATAAATCCTCTAAATTAATAAAAATACCAAGTAACAGATAGTGGGCGTGGCCAACAGAAGTGAATCCTTCGTTTGGAGAATGCACGCTATAGAGGTTTTAATCCAATAGTGTTATCCAATAGAATATAACCTACGTGTAAAACAGCTGTTCGACAACATAACCTATAACATGGAATCGGCTGTTCTACAATATCATATGTTACTTAATTTAAGCTAGATTATGAAGCGTCTCTACTGACGTTACGGAGAATGTAACCTACGTGTAAAACAGCTGTTCGACAACATAACCTATAACATGGAATCGGCTGTTCTACAATATCATATGTTACTTAATTTAAGATAGATTATGAAGCGTCTCCACTGACGTCACGGAGAATATAACCTACGTGTAAAACAGCTGTTCGACAACATAACCTATAACATGGAATCGGCTGTTCTACAATATCATATGTTACTTAATTTAAGATAGATTATGAAGCGTCTCCACTGACGTCACGAAGAATATAACCGCCCCTCCCCAACCGTTCAGCGATGCCCAGGGATAAGAAGTGTTCACTTGGATGTGGTGACCCTTTCATGTAGTAAACAATATTAAAGGATAAAGGGCGGATATTAGAGGGAAATTTACATATTATCACTATATGGAGGTGGGTTTAAAGGATTTCCATGTAATTAGCATGCATTAAAGTGGTGAGGCGAATTTATAGCGTCTTGTCAGGAACGGAGCGCCCTAATTGGTGAAAGCCACAGTGAGCGTTTATAAGTTTAAAAATTACAATTTGTTGCCTATGCTTTCCTAGTAGAAGGCAAAGCTATTACTTCAGTTTGTTGTATATCCGTTCTTAATAAAAGGCGAACCTATCACTTCAGTTTGTTCTCTATGTGTTTTTAGTAAAAGGCGAACCTAGTACTTCAGTTTGTTGTATATCCGTTCTTAGTAAAAGGCGAACCTATTACTTCAGTTTGTTGTATATCCGTTCTTAATAAAAGGCGAACCTATTACTTCAGTTTGTTGTATATCCGTTCTTAGTAAAAGGCGAACCTATTACTTCAGTTTGTTGTCTATGTGTTTTTAGTAAAAGGCGAACCTAGTACTTCAGTTTGTTGTATATCCGTTCTTAGTAAAAGGCGAACCTATTACTTCAGTTTGTTGTATATCCGTTCTTAGCAAAAGGCGAACCTATTACTTCGGATTATTGTATATCCGTTCTGAGTAAAAGGCGAACCTACTACTTCGGTTTATTGTATATCCGTTCTGAGTAAAAGGCGAACCTATTACTTCGGTTTATTGTATATCCGTTCTGAGTAAAAGGCGAACCTATTACTTCAGTTTATTGTATATCCGTTCTGAGTAAAAGGCGAACCTATTACTTCAGTTTATTGTATATCCGTTCTGAGTAAAAGGCGAACCTATTACTTCAGTTTGTTGTCTATGCTTTCTTAGTGAAAGGCGAGCCTATTACTTCAGTTTGTTGTCTATGCTTTCTTAGTGAAAGGCGAAGCTATTACTTCAGTTTGTTGTCTATGCTTTCTTAGTGAAATTCGAGCCTATTACTTCAGTTTGTTGTCAATGCTTTCTTAGTGAAAGGCGAGCCTATTACTTCAGTTTGTTGTCAATGCTTTCTTAGTGAAAGGCGAGCCTATTACTTCAGTTTGTTGTCTATGCTTTCTTAGTGAAAGGCGAAGCTATTACTTCAGTTTGTTGTCTATGCTTTCTTAGTAAAAGGCGAACCTATTACTTCAGATTGTTGTCTATGCTTTCTTAGTGAAAGGCGAGCCTATTTCTTCAGTTTATAGCCTATGCTTTCATAGTGAAAGGCGAGCCTATGACTTCAGTTTGTTGTCTATGCTTTCTTAGTGAAAGGCGAGCCTATTACTTCAGTTTATTGCCTATGCTTTCTTAGTGAAAGGCGAGCCTATTACTTCAGTTTATTGCCTATGCTTTCTTAGTGAAAAGCGAGCCTTACTTCAGTTTGTAAAAGATGTATTTTTTTAGACTATAAAGAGTTTATTTATCTCCCTTATGTATACACTGTAACATATAGCTTTTCTTATATTATCGCCAAATAGTTCTGTGAGCAAACGATTCTAATTGTCGCCACGAGAGACCGACAGCTGACCGATAGCAATGTGCGGGCAAAGCTTGATTTTTCCGGTATAGTTTTGAATAAAATAAAAGTCAGTCTTTGAGTAGCGTCTGATATATAGAGTATTCGAGAGAGGTCACGTCTTCCTGGTGACCAATGGAGTACATTCCGCGGTATGCTGTCTTCCCGAAAAACCAGAGAGAGATAACTCATAGTCCTAATGACGACTCACAACAGGTAAACGACTTATTTCATATTCCTCATATATTTTTTAGTAATAACATTTATTTGAACGCACTGTCCACGCCCGTAGAGGACTATTTATAACAATTTGTGGTTCTAAATTCTATTTTATAATTAATATTTATTATATTAAATATTATATTAATAATATGATTTCTCGTTTTATCACATCCTCCAACGGCAGAGCGATTTCAACACTTGCCGGTTATTTGAAGTAAAGCCACTCTACTGTATCAAGATTTTACCTTTCGTTTTGAAATACCTTTAATATACAGCAGCTATTGGGCAATAGCTCCAATGATTAAATACCTGTTTAGTAGCCAGAATAAAGTACATTCTCGTCTAGAAGTGGTATTTGAATGATTTAAAAGTATCTGCCTTATAGTACGTGTTTTATCGTTCGTGTACCTTTAATTACATTAATCTTACATAAACAAGTTAACGCTCTTTGCATCTTTAAATTCTGTATTTATACTTTAGAGATGGTTTCCTCAGTATGCGATAGTTTGCTACATTTTAACCAAAACGCAAAAATAACAAAGAATATGTCTTATAACCATTCCGCGTACTTAGTTAACTTTGCGTTTAACCATTTCAGAATGTTTACACTTTTTATCTAAATTTAAGGTACCATTTATCTAGTTGTATTTCTCTCCACATGTGGGAGCACCTGCCAACCAATAAATCCACATGTCCCACTTTACATCAAGCCTACAACCCTGACCGTTGATATTTTTCCTCTAAAGGAATCCAGCGACAAGTGTACACAGAATGTGACGTCATTCATGTAACCTTGCTCTGTAACTGGCTCCATAGAAAGAAAGGTGTTTTCTTTTTATTTTAAGCGTACAGGTCAATTATTATTATGTCTCCAATATGAAAGGGGACATAACTACGTTTACGTTGAACCAAATGGAAGATTTGGTTATATACGTAGTACTTACACACGTCAGGGGAAGGGAAACAGTTGTAAAGGATTAGGATTCCTGGCATATATAGAGTGAATTCAAACATCTCCGCACTTCGTGCATGGGTAACATAGCTGGGATAAATACGGTAGTTTACCCTTTCTTTTAATTGTATATCCCTATATTCCCACCTCCTCTCCTCTCTCTCTGTCTCTCTCACCTTCCGACCTACCCTCCTTATCCTCCTTTCCTCTGTCATCACCTCCCTTTCTTCATACCTCTCTCTTTCCTCCCTCCTTCCTTTTTCCGACCTACTTTTCCACACTCCTGATCTCCCCATCCTCTCTCTGGTCCTCTCTCCACTCTTTCTCTCTCTCTGGTCCTCTCTCCACTCTTTCTCTCTCTCTCGTCCTCTCTCCACTCTTCTTCTCTCTCATATTCTCTTTTTACCCCTTGTCTTGTCTTCCTTTCTCCTCTCGCTCTCCCTCTGCCCCTCGCCCCATTTTCTATGTTTTTAATTTCCCCTTTCTCCCCCTCTCATTTGTGTGTCCTTCCTCTCCTTCGCTCTCTCTTTTCCTCTGACTCCTCTTCCTCTGGCATGGCTACGAGATGTAGGGGTCTATACCGCTTAAAGTATCTACAGTCATTACGGATAATATTTTAGTAAACTACTAATTAGTCACGGTGGCAGCTACGCAGTACCTTTAGAAATATTTTGTACAAAATATGTTTACAGGAGTTGTATATCTTAAAGTAAATTCTAAATTGTATATTATACTATCTTGGCGTGTTCTCTATAAGCCCTCAAAAATGGAGCGGCAGCGCATTCGTTGGAGAAATTATTGCTGTTTTTAGGTTTTCTGTTAATTTGGTAAACTAATAAAATATAGTTATTGAAACATTTTTGTATTTGTTGCATCACAGTCAGATTCGGTATTAAAGCGAAGGGGGGGGGGGGGGTTAAACTAAATACAAGATGGAAACTAATTTCAAGATTGAAGCTTCAGTGGTGTGTTGAGCCATAATATCTGTGTAGTTTTAGGCTCTACTTAGATACAACCTATGCAATGTATGTTTGGTTATGTATCTGAAATTATTGTAAACAATTATTTAGTGTTTCTTTAAAAATGACTTTTTATAGAAAAAGAACTGGAAAATTGCATTACTTTTTAAATATAATTTTCCAAAACTAATGCTGGAAGATAGTGATAGTTTTTACTTATATAAATGTTAATAAAAATATCCATCATTAAGTATAAAAATAAAGTAATATGTGCCTAAAATAAAATCAAACAAAAATTGTTCACGTCATCGGTATATGACTGGGTTTAGGTTTGGTAATACTACTTAAAGTATTTCTAGGATTGAAGGGCTAATTAGATGTAACTTCTTTAAATTTCAACGTCAATTCCAAATTTCTATTTGTTTCCATACGAAATACAATTTATGTGATAGAATCCAAATCGTTCGTTCATAGAAATCACCTAGTGTAGGAAGAATATTTTATAAAGGAAGTAGTTCCAATATGTTACCAAGCTTATAATTTCGTAACAAGTAGCATTGTTTTTGTATTTGCAACAATTGTTTAGGGCTCGGGGACTAATAAAGTACAGTTATTCCCCACAAGTAACAGTTGTTGCCCAAACGAAACCATTCGAGGCAATATAATTCTTCCTAAGAGACGAGCTGCTTGGAAATTTACACCATGAAAATTGGTTTGCGTCGAGAGGTCTCGGCAGTTAACAGCGAATCCCCGGCGCAATTATTACCCCACCCTTGAACTTCTACAGTAATATTTTTGTAAAAATAAGTCGCCCCTAAAATAGGGCATCTTGTTATTGGCAGTAATTAGCTTAGATATAGATGTAAATTAAGGGCAAGCGCGCGCCTACGATTCTTGCTACCCGAGGGGTCAGCACTTACGTAAACAGTACACGTTTGGTGGTACCGTTGCCCACTAGAATGGTTTTTTATACAAAATTAAGAACTGTAACATAATTTATTTTTCTGGAATGTGATAAAATATCTCTGAGTATATAAGAACAAAAGATAGCCTTTTTATCATACGAACTAAATTATTTCATTTGTTAATAAAGAAATTTTTTATTCTAAATATATTTATTAAAAATAACTACCTTCTGCTTTTGTAAATAATCTAAAACTTGGTTAAATAAACTGAGTAAATAAATATTAGGTTCAAATTGGCCTATTTTAAGTTTGAACTATGTTAAATGTTTGTATTGGCTGATGTAGTTAACTTAACTTACCATGTATAAATCTAACATACTAGATTAGAAGTGAATTAATTGAATGAATGGATAAATATATTCATTAATAGGTAATTCATTATACAGACCTTGTTATAATGCTTAGCCTATAAAAAAAGAATACGACGTCTCAGGGCAAACACAGGTATGCCAGGTAGCTGGGGGATTAGGACCGGCCTGAGCGAAGAATAGGCGGGAACGGCCCGGCGAGAACGTCCCATTAGTGACGCTTCACCGATTACTTCACTTAAAAACGTTAATCTAGTTAGTATTCATTATTTGAGTGAAAGATTGAAAGAAGAGTGACAGACACTCTTTTCTTAATTATTATTAAACAAACAATTTCTTGTTTGTCTCACGTTAATCGGTCGGCTTGAGGTGTTGCAACTGAATGTCATCACAAATTTTAATAAACTATGCGTAGCCAGTAATCACACCTAAAGTAGGCCGATTAACATGAGACAAACACGTGTTGGTTTGTTTAAAAATAATTAAGAAAACAGTACCAACGTTTTTCTCATATATCGAGTAGTTTTTAGATTAACGGTTTCAAGTGGAATGATCGGCGATGCTTCACTAATGGAATGTACTCGCCTGGCCGTCCTCGCCTATTCATCGCCCAGGTCGGTCCTAACCCCCCAGCTACCTGGCTTGCCTCAACCTACCCTGAGACGACGTATAACATGAAAGCATTCGATTATTTTACTTATTATTTCATTTTGTTCCAGGTAAGACTTGTTGTGAGCTTCTATCTTGAACGTTCATGAAAGTCGCGTGTATGATGTAATTCTTGGGACATTCAGCAACACGTAAGTTAGTTTTATGCTTTTATTCTACTTATTTTATTTATCACTTTGAGGTTGAGCAATAATTCTTCGTCATGGTGCACGTTGATTGTAGTATTATTTGTTTAATAATAATATTAATAATAATAATAATAATTATGTTATTTTTATACTCAGTATCCAACCCCAAACTTCCCAACAACAGCTGGCTTGAAAGTAGGCCTCGTTCTCTTAATGTGTTTTTTTAAAGTACCGACTGTTTGAATAAATGATTAAGGGGGTACGATATTAATATTCTTGTACAGTCCTAATTATTGAGGAGGTACTGGCCATATAGACACACACCACGATACATCACAAGATTAACTCTACTTTCATCTGGCTGTACTCCGACCTTTCTGTCTTTATGTACACTATATATGTGTGTATATAGGAAACTATTACATGTATGGTCGTATCTCCCACCTAATAAAACGTCCTGCCTTGCAGAAACCCCACCTGACATCCAGCCCCTAACCAAAAGCCCTGATCCCAAATTCCTATCTGCAGCCAGTGTCGCGTGACAAACGCTGCAAAACCTCGGCGCGTAGTTAACGTATCTACTCCATAATGTCTGCTGGAGAATTAAAAACACGATAGGGGTTTTCACGACAGTTCTCTGAAGGTTTAAGTTATACCCTCATAAAAATATATTTTGTGTAGAGAATCGCTAGGGCTAAAACGCCGTATGGGTTACAAATCGTTTAAACCCTTTATTTTTGAGAAGGGTTGGGTTCGAAGTGTAAGGTAAATCTTACTCGGAAAGTTGATCAGTCATGTCTCGTTCTATTTTATTACTGCAGGACCTCTAAAAGAATTCAGTAAAAATTCATTAATTCTTTACGTATTACGTATCATGATCATATATTTGTTTATATCGCAAGAAAGTAATCTTTTCGTAAAACTGCAAACAAAAAATTTTCTATTTAATGAAAATGTGTTTTCTAAACTAAGCATTCCGAACCACTCGTATCGTCTTACTAGTAGTCAAATAAGGGTTACAATTGATTTCAGTAAGGGTTGTAGAGCCGAGGGCGTTGTTGTTCTTTTTTTCAGAAAACAAATTTGACTTTTTTTACTTTAGGTCCCGTAATGATTACTCAGACTTATAATAATATTCATTTTAAATGGGTTTTCAATTTATTTCCGAAAATATTAACGTTTTGCAGCTGTTTAAGGTTTTGAAATTTTGTGTTTCAAGACGAAATTAATAGTCAGCACACAATATCTCGGTCCGTATTGTGTCTACTGTGACTAACCAAAAAGGTTCTTTATTATGTATGAGCTATTTTTTCTGGGCGTTATTGTATGACCTTAATGAGTAATTCCAAGAAAACAGATTAAAACATGCATTTTCCCAAAAAACCATTTACTGCTCTGTTTCAGCCGTGAAGAGCTCGAAGGGTATTACCTTTAGGAACAAACCAAATGCAGTAAAAATTGCTTAAAATTGGTAACCTATCGATTCCCGGACTTAATTTAAATGAAACATTTTTCAACCCCTGAATGGGGTAGCTCTCAATCCCGGGGAACAATCAATCGTCGAAACAGCAGAGGCTAAATAAAACCTTAATCCAGATTTTCATGAATACCTGTGTTGGTACAAACATTATACCAAGAAACCGTCAAACATTGGGGTAATAACATTTTCAAAGATTTCACTTGATAAAGGCATTCTTTAAAAACATTTATATCACATTCCTAAACCAAAAACATACGCTTTGTAAAACTATTGCCAACAAAGAAAGGGTTTGGTTGATGGTTATATTAAAATGACGTACTAGCACGCGTGAGCGCATACATACACGCGCGCTTGCAAACCTTATTTAGTAACGTTAGTAGTAACAACGTAAACGCGTAGTACGCGTAAAAGCGTAGTAACGCTTGCAAACGTTAGTAGTAACATGTGGCTCAAGGCTTTAGTTTCTCATGACAGACAACACTTTACCGTTAGTAGTAACATGTGGCTCAAGGCTTTAGTTTCTCATGACAGACAACATTTTACCGTTAGTAGTAACATGTGGCTCAAGGCTTTCGTTTCTCATGACAGACAACATTTTACCGTTAGTAGTAACATGTTGCTCAAGGCTTTAGTTTCTCATGACAGGCAACACTTTACCGTTAGTAGTAACATGTGGCTCAAGGCTTTAGTTTCTCATGACAGACAACATTTTACCGTTAGTAGTAACATGTTGCTCAAGGCTTTAGTTTCTCATGACAGCCAACACTTTACCGTTAGTAGTAACATGCGGCTCAAGGCTTTAGTTTCTCATGACAGACAAAACTTTACCGTTAGTAGTAACATGTGGCTCAAGGCTTTAGTTTCTCATGACAGACAACATTTTACCGTTAGTAGTAACATGTGGCTCAAGGCTTTCGTTTCTCATGACAGACAACATTTTACCGTTAGTAGTAACATGTTGCTCAAGGCTTTAGTTTCTCATGACAGGCAACACTTTACCGTTAGTAGTAACATGTGGCTCAAGGCTTTAGTTTCTCATGACAGACAACATTTTACCGTTAGTAGTAACATGTTGCTCAAGGCTTTAGTTTCTCATGACAGCCAACACTTTACCGTTAGTAGTAACATGCGGCTCAAGGCTTTAGTTTCTCATGACAGACAAAACTTTACCGTTAGTAGTAACATATGGCTCAAGGCTTTAGTTTCTCATGACAGACAGCACTTTACCGTTAGTAGTAACATGTGGCTCAAGGCTTTAGTTTCTCATGACAGACAACATTTTAGCGTTAGTAGTAACAAGTGGTTCAAGGCTTTAGTTTCTTATGACAGACAACCCTTTACCGTTAGTAGTAACATGTGGCTCAATGCTTTAATTTCTCACGACAGACAACCCTTTACAGTTAGTAGTAACATGTGGTTCAAGGCTTTAGTTTCTCATGACAGACAACACTTTACAGTTAGTAGTAACATGTGGTTCAAGGCTTTAGTTTCTCATGACAGACAACATTTTACCGTTAGTAGTAACATGTTGCTCAAGGCTTTAGTTTCTCATGACAGGCAACACTTTACCGTTAGTAGTAACATGTGGCTCAAGGCTTTAGTTTCTCATGACAGACAACATTTTACCGTTAGTAGTAACATGTTGCTCAAGGCTTTAGTTTCTCATGACAGGCAACACTTTACCGTTAGTAGTAACATGTGGCTCAAGGCTTTAGTTTCTCATGACAGACAACATTTTACCGTTAGTAGTAACATGTTGCTCAAGGCTTTAGTTTCTCATGACAGCCAACACTTTACCGTTAGTAGTAACATGCGGCTCAAGGCTTTAGTTTCTCATGACAGACAAAACTTTACCGTTAGTAGTAACATGTGGCTCAAGGCTTTAGTTTCTCATGACAGACAACATTTTACCGTTAGTAGTAACATGTGGCTCAAGGCTTTCGTTTCTCATGACAGACAACATTTTACCGTTAGTAGTAACATGTTGCTCAAGGCTTTAGTTTCTCATGACAGGCAACACTTTACCGTTAGTAGTAACATGTGGCTCAAGGCTTTAGTTTCTCATGACAGACAACATTTTACCGTTAGTAGTAACATGTTGCTCAAGGCTTTAGTTTCTCATGACAGCCAACACTTTACCGTTAGTAGTAACATGCGGCTCAAGGCTTTAGTTTCTCATGACAGACAAAACTTTACCGTTAGTAGTAACATATGGCTCAAGGCTTTAGTTTCTCATGACAGACAGCACTTTACCGTTAGTAGTAACATGTGGCTCAAGGCTTTAGTTTCTCATGACAGACAACATTTTAGCGTTAGTAGTAACAAGTGGTTCAAGGCTTTAGTTTCTTATGACAGACAACCCTTTACCGTTAGTAGTAACATGTGGCTCAATGCTTTAATTTCTCACGACAGACAACCCTTTACAGTTAGTAGTAACATGTGGTTCAAGGCTTTAGTTTCTCATGACAGACAACACTTTACAGTTAGTAGTAACATATGGTTCAAGGCTTTAGTTTCTCATGACAGACAACACTTTACAGTTAGTAGTAACAAGTGGTTCAATGCTTTAGTTTCTCATGACAGACAACACTTTACAGTTAGTAGTAACATGTGGTTCAAGGCTTTAGTTTCTCATGACAGACAACACTTTACAGTTAGTAGTAACATGTGGTTCAAGGCTTTAGTTTCTCATGACAGACAACACTTTACAGTTAGTAGTAACAAGTGGTTCAAGGCTTTAGTTTCTCATGACAGACAACCCTTTACCGTTAGTAGTAACATGTGGCTCAATGCTTTAATTTCTCACGACAGACAACACTTTACCGTTAGTAGTAACATGTGGCTCAATGCTTTAATTTCTCACGACAGACAACACTTTACAGTTAGTAGTAACATGTGGCTCAATGCTTTAATTTCTCACGACAGACAACACTTTACCGTTAGTAGTAACATGTGGCTCAATGCTTTAATTTCTCACGACAGACAACACTTTACCGTTAGTAGTAACATGTGGCTCAATGCTTTAATTTCTCACGACAGACAACACTTTACAGTTAGTAGTAACAAGTGGTTCAAGGCTTTAGTTTCTCATGACAGACAACCCTTTACCGTTAGTAGTAACAAGTGGTTCAAGGCTTTAGTTTCTCATGACAGACAACCCTTTACCGTTAGTAGTAACATGTGGCTCAATGCTTTAATTTCTCACGACAGACAACCCTTTACCGTTAGTAGTAACAAGTGGTTCAAGGCTTTAGTTTCTCACGACAGACAACACTTTACAGTTAGTAGTAACAAGTGGTTCAAGGCTTTAGTTTCTCATGACAGACAACCCTTTACCGTTAGTAGTAACATGTGGCTCAATGCTTTAATTTCTCACGACAGACAACACTTTACAGTTAGTAGTAACAAGTGGTTCAAGGCTTTAGTTTCTCATGACAGACAACCCTTTACCGTTAGTAGTAACATGTGGCTCAATGCTTTAATTTCTCACGACAGACAACACTTTACAGTTAGTAGTAACAAGTGGTTCAAGGCTTTAGTTTCTCATGACAGACAACCCTTTACCGTTAGTAGTAACATGTGGCTCAATGCTTTAATTTCTCACGACAGACAACACTTTACAGTTAGTAGTAACAAGTGGTTCAAGGCTTTAGTTTCTCATGACAGACAACCCTTTACCGTTAGTAGTAACATGTGGCTCAATGCTTTAGTTTCTCACGACAGACAACACTTTACAGTTAGTAGTAACAAGTGGTTCAAGGCTTTAGTTTCTCATGACAGACAACCCTTTACCGTTAGTAGTAACATGTGGCTCAATGCTTTAATTTCTCACGACAGACAACACTTTACAGTTAGTAGTAACATGTGGTTCAAGGCTTTAGTTTCTCATGACAGACAACACTTTACAGTTAGTAGTAACAAGTGGTTCAAGGCTTTAGTTTCTTATGACAGACAACCCTTTACCGTTAGTAGTAACATGTGGCTCAATGCTTTAATTTCTCACGACAGACAACACTTTACAGTTAGTAGTAACAAGTGGTTCAAGGCTTTAGTTTCTCATGACAGACAACACTTTACAGTTAGTAGTAACAAGTGGTTCAAGGCTTTAGTTTCTTATGACAGACAACACTTTACAGTTAGTAGTAACATGTGGTTCAAGGCTTTGATTTGCTACGACAGGCAACCCTTTAACTCTAAAAGTAACATGTGGCTCAATGCTTTAATTTCTCACGACAGACAACACTTTACAGTTAGTAGTAACATGTGGTTCAAGGCTTTGATTTGCTACGACAGGCAACCCTTTAACTCTAAAAGTAACATGTGGCTCAATGCTTTAATTTCTCATTACAGACAACACTTTAACGTTAGTAGTAACATGTGGTTCAAGGCTTTTGTTTGCCATGACTGGTAACCCTTTAACATTAGTAGTAACATGTGGTTCAAAGGCTTTTTATTCCTATGACGGGAAACCCTTTAAACGTTTTTAGTAACATGTTTTAGAAAATTATTGTTGATATAATAAACAAAAGTATTTTTGAGTTAGAACTTTGTAACGTCACAATTGTCGCGAACATATAATGCAAGTGATTAAAAAAAAAACATTACCGGCGCGAAACTGATGATGACCGATTAGTGGAGTAGAATACATTTTGTTTCAGCAAGTTAAAAAAAAGACCTCATACGTTCCCGCTAATATTAACTTGAAGGTAAGTACAACTGACAGAAAATATCGGTTGCCAGCATGTTACTCTTAGAATAGCCAACTTTTGTTTGTAAATAGGTAATTATTAATAGTTCTTTACGTGTTCGTAGGCAATAATTTATCCCATCTTTCCGCTCTAAGAATTACTTCGACGTTAGGATATGCACTTGACAGATTCGTATGGCATTTCTATGTAGAGATGAACAGGTCTTTAAAAAACTCTGACGATGAGAAGTGTCAATGTTATGTGTTACAATTACAACAAATAATTCATTGCTTCCTCAGTGAAAATATGTGAGGCAATCAGTGCTTGGTGCGTAACCTATAATGCCCCCCCCCCATAGTCGCTTTAACATGGAAGTGAAATGACTAACATGAATGTGCATATTGCACATCAAGTCACTTAGCAAACATAATACATGTTTCCAAGCCTGCCATAAATACTTTGGACGGAACCTTCTCGCAATCCTTTTTAATGTAATATTCATACGGCGAGGTAGGTAGCGAATATACGGTGGGGCAGCCGGCTGATAGGAATCCGTAATGTGGGTGTATTACTTCCTCTCTCTCTTTCTTAAAAGCGTACACACACACACACACACATACACACACGCATACGCACGCACAGCACACACGCACACGCTCATCGCGCGCGCGCGCGCACACACACACACACACACACACATTTAACCTAAAGGATTATCTTTTATAAAATATGTTAGTGGCCTTTAAATATTCTTTTGGTATAGTTATACAAATAATACGTATATACTGTAATCAGTATCAGAAAATCAGTATTTATAGAGCGTAGTGATAAACATACCAGAACTTGTATAGGTGTACTGCAGACTCAGTCAAAACAAGGCTCTGTGTAGGCAATTTTACGCATGTGGGATCAATAAGTTCTACGGAATCAGTAACCGGTAAGTACGTTAAACGGATTCTTTCTAATTATATTCCAACATGATGCTGTGTTTTATTAAACAAAACTTGATAGCAGAAAGTTATGTTTTTATAAAAATGAATAAATAATAATATTTTTTTATTTATGTTCGAGTTATTGTTGTTTGTGAATTATAAAACAGTATTTATGTATGGATTATGATTTTATATGGCGTATGAAATTTCTCTCCTGAAGAAGCACCATTGTCGTATCGGGACGTCGAGAATAAGTATTAAAAACACTGTGACGCTCGGAATTGCCTAAACTTGGTCGTTATGAATCCTATTTGGAGCTATTTTGTCTCGGCGCCGTAACATCTTTCCGTGCTCCTGCAGGCTATTGCCGGGTGTCATTATTTTGCCAATATCGGTCGTGTGAAGGAAGGAAAATATTACCGAAAAAGGAAATGATTGAGGTTTTATTTGTATGTGCTTGGGTTAGCACTTAAAGTCCAGATAGAAAGACATATCCTCGAAATGAAAGGGTTGAACAAGAGGCAGAGAGCCCATTGGTCCATTAGTTTATACAGCGGCGTAAAGCATTTCTCTTTGAAGCGGCGCTGAAAGGGTTGGGAATGGGCTACTGCGGCCCAATTGGGCTTTTTATATCGAAATAAGTATTTGATGGTGACACGTGAAGGAATATTTTCTTGTTATGTCGCCGTATTTTTAATACGGTTATATTTGTAGCATTTGTTTACGTCAGCTTCTCTTATGACGTAACAAGTAAGCACTGTGTTTGTTGTATCAAGCCAAACCTCCTGTCGGTACTTCAGAAGTGAGAACAATCGTTGACAATATTGTATTGACGTTTTAAATATTAGTGTTAATAGGCTATTTAACGTTCACATTATTAAGTTTCGTTTATTACCTTTTTACAGAAACAGTTTCGATATTTGTGAAGGTTTTATAATTGTTTAATTTTGGATACACACACGTCTTTAAAGATACTATTTTTAATCTGTACGTTTCCCTTTTTGATTTATTTTCCATGTTTTTGACATCTCAGGGTATTTAAGAGCAACTAATTAGTTTACAATACTGAAATGGGGAGCAGTTTGCGGACCAAACAGTTCATTCCATCTTGCTCCACAAATGTCCCATGCCTAGAATAACATATTAAGAACTTTGAAATCTTATACAGTACAGACTACTAACAAAGTGCAGTTAGTGCACATTTAAAAAGGTAACAGCTAAACTCACTCGGTCATTGTTTGTGTTCTGCTTTGGGTATTTCTTTTTTCTTTCGGTCATTGTTCTTAGCATAATAAGCACACTACGCTGAGAACAAACTTTATACAAAGAATAAATAGAAACCTGGTGTTTTACGCTCATACCTTTTGGGTTAGTAAAATTATTACTATGCAGAGAATCATTGTCAATATTTATTAAAATCTATAATAAACTATAGTCATTGTTTCTAAGGCCTTTAAAATGATAAATTCAAACCAAAATATTTTACAAAGTTACCTAGCATTTACCCATGCTATTCTGATAGTTATGTCACTTTATGTTTACGCAGTAATGTTTTAAAACAAAATATTAATTTGCTTATCTACATTTTAATGTCTTTTTAACGATTTTTTAATATATAGCCCAACTTGCACTTTAATGTACTCAAACAAGATTCTTAATAGGTGTAGTTGCGAGTCGTCTTCGATAACTTTTAATACCTCGGCGTCTCAAAATAAACTTGAAAATGAGAGCAATTAATTAATAGTTCTCGAAAGTCGACTCGTAAATATACCAAGTAAGATTCTTGTTTAAGTAATATATATATTCGTGTGTATAAGTTACGACATACTTATGTATAGGGATAAGTGTGTTTATCTACTTCTCAAACAGTAACAGATCCTACAATATGTTTACTCTTCGACTCACAAAACATGTTCATTATAAATATCGTAGAAGCAAGTGGCACATATTTAAAACAAGACATCAGGAAAAAGAATTAAAAGTTTCATCCTATGGTCCAATCTGTGACTGGAGAAGAATAACGCTCCGATCTATATTTAATTATTATTTGAACATTTAAGGAAAGTAATATTTATAATAATTATATGTCACACTTTATGAATTAATATTAACCTATAGGCTAATAAAAATACACATATGCAACCTCGCTGATATTTGTTTCTGAATCTGGATCTGAGTTAAACTCATCAAAATGATCAAACGGTAAGAGTTTTGCAAACGGGCCATAAATATCATCGGCTGAAGGGTCTCTCTGGATGGTTAATGCAATATTCATACGCCAAAGACGGAATAGTAAATAACAAATATAAGGGGCGTGCCAAGAATTCGAAATGTATAGCCATTTCTCTCGATTTCTCATGCTTGCTCCAGTCATTCAATTTCGTTGCACGCGTATCTACACATATGAAAGCTTTATGTATCATTGAGATATGTATTGTTGGAAAGCATTTATTGCATCTGTGAGCCTAATACATTTTCTTGTAGGTGTTGAGCTCCTATAATGTGTCGCTTACATTCGGAAGCAAAAACGCATTTGAGATTGGTGTATTTAAACCGGTTCAGATACAACGCAACATTATAACAGACTCACTAATCATTATAGATCCAAAATGTAATTTAAATGGCAAGTCTCGCCGACGTCAAATACATATTTCCAAGAAACTTCAACACTTTGGAAATGAATATATAATCTTAAATAGCTTATCAGTTAGGGAGAATCTCACATGTGCTTACTCATGTAATAATAGTGTTTATAATTATTTTAACAATAAACATTGTCCCCGACCGTGGCTTCTCCCCAGCGCCGAGGCCAAATTATTCTCCTCAGCGGCGAAGCTTATATTATCAAAAGGTCTACTTATTACAAAGTCGGGCTTTAAAAGGATACCAAACAATATATGATGTGTTTATTGTGTTTTATTGTTTACTTTAGTTTTAGATTATGTTTTATAAAGTTACACTAAAGTAAATCTCGGGTTGTTTGCTATTATTTGTTTTTAATTAGGAACAGAATCTACATTTTCCGTTAGCATAAATGGGTTAAAAAATCGGAAATGCTGCCGGTCCTGGGACCTTCCTAATCATCTACGTTTGTACAACTTAGGGGTGCAATGACTCATGAAATGTGGTTGGTTTCAACAAACCCAAACGCTACACCTACCTACCCCCATCCCACTAACAGGGTTACAAAATGAAATATTTGGTACTTTAAGTGGAAAGTTTGTATAAGCAAGTTCAGTGGCTAGTTTCAATGGAATTCGCCGAAACCCAATTCATTATGTTATTTTAGAATTCGAGGCGTATCATGTCTGCCATGAAGTGTATGCAAACTCTGCGTCATTCCTGTGCTGATCATCTACAATGCTGAGTTGGGCACACGCCATTACCACTATTCGTCGCTTTTCTGAATTCCAATTTTGCTGTCATAACTGTCAGATTATGCCAGGTAGCCCTCTCAGCGCTGAGGAGACGGAATTGTCCCCGACTAAAGTAGGGCAATCGTGTGTTCGGCATTAAAGGGTTTAGACATGGCACTCGAAGGACAGCTGATGGAATCAAATAATTTTATTTATAGAATAACATTGTGTAAGCCATTGTCGATCAAACATAACATAACAATAATAAATGAAACCTCTTTACCACAAATGAGTTTTCCTTTTATTTAAAACCTTATGTAAATTTCAATTGCATATCAATCATCCTCAGAGGTAATTTACTATAATTGTTTTGTTTTTTTAATTGTAAATCACCTCTGAGGATGATTGCTATGCAATTGAAATGTACATAAGGTTTTAAATTTAAAGATGTTTGTGGTAAAGAGGTTTCATTTATTATTAAACATTACGCCACAGTTGTTTTATACAGTTATAACTTAACAATGTAAAAGCGTCAGGTAGTAACATTTTCGTTAGTTATTTATTTAATATTTTAATAACCTTTAGAAAAGGCATAACAGTGACACAATTCATAAAACTACAAATCATCATTTATTATTAGACCTACCACAAATATAAATTTTTTAAATAAAATTTTATAATTTCATTTACTTATTGAATATTTAAATTTATAACCCATCACTAAGACGTTAGCCAATACATATTTTAAATAAACATTCTGACTGTAACATTCTAGGAAATATACGAATTTTTTTATATTATCCAAGTGAGGGGAAATGGTCTGGTATCACTTGTTTTACATTCGAAAATTTTCGGGATGAAGTTCGTTAACCTCCGGATTTTTGCTAGGGGATGACGTCCAGCCTATTCACTGTCCCGTTTAGTTTATTATTATTTTAATTCTGTGTCAAAAGAAGTTTCCATAAGACATATAAAGCATATGCGTTCTGCTAATGGGTAACATATGTACACTAGCATTACATGAATAATAATAACTGTACAAAACAACTGTGGCGTAATATTTAACATATATAAATGAAACCTCTAAACCATAAATAACTTCTTTTTTTTAATAAAAATGAAAAATAGCAATGAATAATATTGCTTGTCTAAATATTTTATTTATATAAATTAGATACTTAACAAACAAATATCCTGCTCAAAAACTGTAGACAATGTAATTAAGTAAATTAATAAAAACGGTTCTTATTTAAAAACATATTTATTTCGTTTTTATTCATTATAGTTGAACTTCTCCTAAACGATATTGCTTCCAAGAATAGCTTTCGGTGAAGACGCGCAGCAAACGCAAGCGGAAATCCAAAATAAGCTCCTAAAAGGCTATATTTTCGGAATAATATCGACCATTAATTTCAAGCGGGAATATCATCACCTCCTTATATAAGCCACACCATAAGGCGTCGTAAAACGATAAAAGGCGGTCATATAAAAAGGAAATAGCGTTTTTATAATCGGAATTAAATTTGTAACCTTTTGAATTTAATCGTTTTCCCAGTTAACTACGACACCATTTGTCTGGAGCCCCCTCTTCATTTGGTATAAAGTTGATTTCTTTTATTGCCTCGCAACACGCATTGAAGATAGCAATACGCCACTCGCCCCATTAAGTTTTACCCGATTAGATTTCAGTTTATACCGTTTTGGAAATTACCCTCTTTTTTAAGCCATTGTCATAAAAGTAACGCACAGCTTAGTAAGGGCTACTTTACATATTGAGTAACCAAAGCCCTGAGTTTGTTATTAAAAACATTATATTTAAATCAGTAGTCATAATTTTACAATCATAATATTAAAAGTAGTGATTTACACACACACACACACACACAGGCACACGCACGCACACACACACACACACACACACACACGCGCGCGCGCGCGCGCGTACGCACGCACACACGCCGACGATATGAAGATTTTTAAGAAAATAAAGGTTAAATATTTCCCGTTAGGCTAATAACCTGACCCGTGGGCCGGAATTTTATTGCAATAAACATAACGTTTGTAGTTCTGAAGAAATTCGATGGATTCTGTTAGAAACACATCTACGGGAACCCGTGATACACAGGCGTGACTGACAGTTTAAATGTGCGGAAATGTACAGAGGTGAGTATTAACAATCGTTTTTATTAAGAATGTTTGCTTGTACGAAACTTTTAGTCGGTAATTTATCGCATTTTAATGACTCCTTCATGGAGACAAAATGTCTGAAATTTATTTTGAAACTAAGCTCATTTCACATTGTAATGCTAAAGCCTGCAAAGCTATTTTATGCCAGTGCAAGGCAGAAAATACAAAAGTTTATCCCCAGAGTACAGGACTCGTAGATAGGAATCTTATTGTGAAGATGTCATGTCTGGGGATCCAATCACATTGTCTTTTGTAATCACATCATACAACACCCTTTCTTTCTCTAAAGAAAGAAATTTGCTTCGCTCAACGCTTGCCTCTTGCGTCTTACAATTTTTAGTCCACTTAATTATACACGTTGTCCTCTGCAGGAATAATGCTTACACTTTTTTCTGGAAACATGCCGTGAATATAGTTTGTTTTAATTAAACTCTTTCCACAAAGGAGTGACTAATGTAATATAATGTTTTGTAAATCATAGTAACAACTATAAAGAAATAAAAAATAATATTTATTTTCATAAAAATTACCCCCTTTCTGTCTGTCTGCATTTCTCTCCCTGTGTGTGTGTGTTTGTGTGTTACACAGTTTCTTCCTCACCTTTATACTTCTACAATCTATGGTCTCCCTGTATCGGCTTGCGCATGCGTCTTCTAGTATCGCACCGTGTTGGTTTCCCACTCTCTCTTCCAGGCACTTTCAGGCTATTTTCATAAAGTATTTCTACTATAACAGTGAAGCTAACCATGAATAATTTATTTTCTCTTAACCGTTTCTATGACAATGTTAACATCATCAGTTAGTATACATACAGAAATAAAAGTTTAACTCTCAGTAATAATTATAATTTGTAACCCCCGGATTTTGCAAACTGGCTCGTGGAGTGAATTAACGTATTTAAAATACTTTAATAACCTTTATCCACTTGTACTTACAGAGACTCGCCGGGTCAATTGTTTGTCTAAACAATTGTATCTAACTATTAACCCAGGCAGACTGGCTGTCTGTTTAAAAGCTCTATCAAGACAGGTTACATTAAATTCGCGTTTATATTCATAAAAGAGATTTAATTTTCAAACCAATTTTATATTCAAAATATTACATTATAAATTAAATTTGCTTATTACTCTTTATTACTAAACAAATTAAAATATTTTAGTTTACACCTTTTTAAAATAGGTTATCAGACAGAGCTAGGTTTAATCTATTCTGATATTTTGTATTTACTGATTTTATTGAAACCAAAAATATTTTTAAAAAATTAAATTTGAAACATACCGCTGCTAATCCTACTCACATGGCTTTGTTAAAATATTTAATATTAATTACACTAGTTCACTATTAAATTATGAAACAACAAATTAAACGTAACAAAGCCACCAATAGCACTTCCCGTTTTAAAATTATTTAGAAATCACATTTAAAAGTTTTGTAAAAATGTTTACATTTTCTAGCCCATCTTTCTCCTCTCTCTGAGACGTGTTGCGAGAGAGTGCTTAAAGCTAGTTCCCACAGAAACTAACACGTGAATTCGGAAATGCCTTCACCATTGTGCATTCAGAAACGTCCCTGGGATTTCCTGCTAGCTCCGTCAGTTAAATAACTCGAAACAGCGATAGGTTTTTAAAAAAACAATTTATTCAGGCCAAAGGCCTGTTACAAACATACAACAGCTTAATACATATAACTATTACAGAACTCTAGAACAATCGGTACCTAAACCAGCATAGTAACAGTCTTTAACGAGTGAAGTATCAAGAGTCTCTCCAAAAGCTTTAAAATCTCTATATATATAATAATATATCTTGAATGACGTTATAGTTAAGATTATACATTTCTAATGATTCTATTAATATCAACTAACGGTACATACTAACGGGACTTTCTTGATATAACTCCTCCTTCCCTAAGTTTTAACCGTCCCGGTTAAAATGTACAATTGGACCTCCTTGGTCTATATCTTCTACTACAGTATTCATTGGTTTAATTTTATAATTTTTATAATAATAATAACAATAATAATAACTTACAATAGAAATAATAATTATTATAGTAAGAATAACAATAACAATTGTTTTAAAATGTTTATCAAAATCATTTTCTTCTAAAATTTCAATTGGTTCTGATTTTAAATTTGCTAAATGAATTTTTTCAAAATGAATATTACTTGTAACTTGTTTTACTGGTACTTCTAATATAATAGTAGGAAAACTTTCAAAATACATTACATTACAAATCTTATTTTCTAATTTCTCATCTGGTTCTAAAAACAAAAGTTGTGTTTTTTGAAACTTAATAGATTTACTTTCATTTTTAAACTTATTCTTTATAACTCCATTTGATGTTTCAAATATTAAATACTGATTTATAATATTTATATATTTAATAAAAGGTTCTGGCTTTTTCAATATTATACTTTTGCATTTATCTGTTGATTTTAAATTGATTAAGCTTTCTATACAATCATCACTTACAATATCTATTTTTTCACAATAATAATTATTATAAATTAATTTACAATTATCACTAGTGTACAAATCCATATGCTTTAGGATAAAGGAAGGATAGGTATGGATTGTACTGGTTATTTCTTTTTGTGTGACGGGATATGATAATAGAAAGAAGGTTTCTAGAGTAATAGATAACTTGGGTATTTGTATAAAATATGTAATCATACTTTTGGTAATAGCACAATGAACTTTACTGAGTTCCCATATTGTTTCTATTTTGTCTGAGATTAGTTTCTCCTTTGTATTTTCCAAAATATAGTTAAGCTCCTTCTTGTTTAATATATTAGAATGTAGCACATTGGTTTTACAAAATTCCAAGCTTGTAGTAATATCGTTAATTCTATTTATAATTAGAATGAGAGTGGTGTAAGTTAAAAAGTATTGCTCAAATAATTCTACATTATTTAAAATAGAGCTTGCTTCACTGAGGGCTGTTTTAATTTTGTTGTTATTTTTTGCAATTATATTCATATCCTTATTAAATTGGTCAATGATTTGTTTATTTACAGTTACTTGTGATTCGATATTATGTTCTATGTGATATTCATTGCTTTGAATTTGTTGAATAATTCTATCATATTTTTCTTTATCATCAGCATCCATATTACCAGTTAGCCAAGATATTGCTGAGCCTAATCCGTTAATTAATCCTCTGCGTGTGCGAGTAGGTTCTGGGAGACTTCCTTTTAAATGTTCGAGTTTTGTTTTGGCATAATCATAATGTAGTTTAATGCTGTTTAAAAGATGAATATTTAATGAAGAATTGGTATACAATTTAATATTATTTTTAATTTTTTTAAGTTCATTTCCAATAATATTCATATCCATATAGTGCATATAAGTATATGTAGTGTTTGTTATTAAAGCGTCTTGCGTTTGAATTGGAATAATTCCAGCAGTTTTGGTTAAAACTGTCTCTTTATAAGCTAGCGTTACAGTTGTTAGTGCTGCTGCTACCAGGTACATTAATGCTGGTGTCATTTTCTGTAACAGATGATTTTATTATGCGTGGTCTTTTAATCCGATTGGGATGTATTTTAATTGATTTTTTTGTTTTATTTAAAATTGCTGTTAAACCTTTTCCTTTTGTTGCACGTATATATCTAGGTTTCTCTTTTCTATGCAAAGTAGATTTTAAATATATTTCTTTAGGAATGTAAGTAGTTTTTTCGCGTGATGTATTTAATTTATCAGTGCGATCAATTTTTTCTTTTTCAATTTTTCTTTTTATTAATTCATGCGTAGTTTTTAGCTGTTCATGATATTTAGCGTTAAGTTCGTTTATTATAAAATCAGGATCTTTTAAATCAGAAAATGGTGTTTTAATCTTTCCATACGTCATTTCATTTGGAGTTAAATTATGGGTTGAGTTTAAAGTGTTGTTAAAAGCGATAGTGGCTAATTCCACTTTCTCCTTTAAAATAGTTATCTCTTTTGTTTCATTGATAATATTAAGAAGTTCAATAAGTGTAGAATGAGTGCGTTCAACTTGACCTTGAGGATTAGAATAGCCTGGTGTTGTGTAATGGGGTTTTATCTCGTATAACTGTAGAAAGTTACGGATAAGGGCGTTATCAAATTCTTTACCGTTATCCATTTGTATCACAGAAGGAACTGGAAAAAGATTAAGATATGTGCGTAGATGTTTCGTAATTTCATGTCCATTAAGTGTCTTTAAGATAAATGTAGTTAAACGTTTAGAAAAACAATCCACTATAGTAAGGATCTTAGTTTGCGAGTAATGAAAAATATCAATTTGTAGTCTTTCAAATGGTCTTGATGGTGTGGGGGTTACACAATATTTTTCTTTAATTGGTTTGCGGTCATATTTGACTTTTAAACAAATTTGGCATTTATTTATATATTCTGTCACATCTGCTATCATTGAAGGCCAATAATATTTATTTTTTATTTTATTTATATTTTCATTAATTCCCCTGTGATACGTTTTTCCTTCATGATAATTAGTAATTATTTCCTTTTGTTCCTCTTTATCTGTTACATCTAAATTGAGTTTTTTATAAATTTTAATGGTTATATCTGTAAAATTTACTTTTATCATTTGAGTAAATAGGTTATTAATTTCTTTGTTAATATCTGGTATCCCTGCGTCTTCAAAGTAGAGACCATAGGTTGTGTTAGGTTTTAAGAATTGATTTGCTTGGTCAATTAATTTATCTAAGTCTGGTATATTTGATACATAGAATGTTATTCTGTTTCTATTAAATATTTTTATATACTGGGGTTCTTCGTTTCCTCTTTTAATAATAATTTGATTTTGTTCTGTATTGATAATTTTATCATCTTCCATTATTTTAAAATTATCGGAAGAGCTATCTTGACTGTGAATTGTAGCTAAATTTGATACTTGGTCTTCGGGGTTACAATCTTGTAAAAATTCGTTTATAACTGATTCTGGATTTATTTCTATGCCTGCGTCATTGGTTATCACGTTTGATTCTTGTATTTTTATTCTAGAAAGTGCATCTGCAACTACGTTAGATTTTCCAGATACATGTTTTATTTCAAAAGTAAATTCTTCTAACAGTAATTTCCAGCGTATAAGTTTTGAATTTGGTTCCTTTAAATTGTGGAGATATTCTAATGGTTTATGATCAGTGTAAATAGTAAATTTATTACCATAGAGATAAGGCCTAAAATGTTTGCATGCCCAAACTATAGCTAATAATTCTCTTTCAATTGTAGACAAATTAATCTCTTGTCTGTTTAGTGTACGTGATGCAAAAGAAATAGGGTGATCAATATTATCAAAATTCTGTGATAGAACTGCTCCAATTGCGAAGTTAGATGCATCTGTTGTTAATTGAAATGATTTAGAAAAATCTGGTAATTTTAAAATAGGTTCGTTCATAAGAATTTCTTTCAATTCTGAAAAAGCTTCTTTTACTTCTTGTGTGTTAGAGTTAAATGGTACGTCCTTTCTTAACAAATGAGTTAAAGGCTTAGCTAATTTAGCATAATTTTTAATCATCTTCCTATAGTATCCAGTTAATCCTAAAAATTGTTTAACTTCTTTTGGATTTTTTGGTAGAGGAAAGTCCTTTATAGCAGTTAATTTTGCCGGGTTAGGACGAATACCTTCTTTACTTATAATATGTCCTAAAAATAATAGTTCTTTTTTAAAAAATTCTGTCTTGTCTAATTGTATTTTTAAATTATATTCCGATAGTTTTTGGAATACTGATTTCAAATGTTTCAAGTGTTCTGTTAATGAATCAGAAAATATTATAATATCGTCCATATAAACTAATACATTTGGCATGGAAGCAAATATTATATTCATAGCTCGTTGAAAAGTTGGTGGTGCGTTTTTTAGTCCAAAGGGCATTCTTAGAAACTCAAAATGACCTTGATCTGTGGAGAATGCAGTTTTAGGAATTGATGATTTTTCCATTTCAATTTGATGGAAACCTGAGGCTAAATCTAATGCACTGAAATATGTTGCACGACCTATTTTTCCAAAAAGATCTTCTATATTTGGCATAGGAAATTTGTCGTCTATTGTTTTTTCATTTAATTTACGGTAGTCTACTACCATTCTTATTTTTCTTTTCCCTGAGGCGTCTAATTTTTTTGGAACTACCCATATAGGTGAATTGTATGGCGAATTAGAGTGTTGGATAATTTTATTTTGTAATAATTTTTCAATTTCAATTTCAACATCTTTTCGAAAAGCTATGGGATATCTATAACTCTTAGAATAAATAGGATTGTCATCCTTTGTTTTAATTTCATGTTTTAATAAGTTAGTAGCAGTTAATTTATCATTTTCTTGTTTAATAATATTTGAATAATTACTTAATAATTTAATTATCTCAATTTTTTCTTCTTTGTTCATATGATCTGTCCTTAATAAATTTTTAATTGTAGCCATATCAAGAGATTTAGACTTGGGACGTTCGGTCACAGGTGTAAATTCTTGTATAGAATCGATTTTATATACCTCAAAAGGAGTGGCACTATAGGTGATGTCTTCTTTGGCATACACAATACAATTCGCTTTATAATTTTTACATTTAACAATTGACTCTTTTAATTCTATAAAGTCGTCTTTATATTCGTTTATATATGCATTATCATAATTTTCTTTTGTAGGTAATTTCACTACATTTATTCCTTTTTTTAATTTAAAGTCTTTAGTTAATCCAAGTATTTGTTTAAATTTATTTTGGTCATATTCTAATATTTTATTTTGAAAATTAATTTTTGCATTTAATTCTTGTAATGATTCGTGTCCTAATAAAATATCATATTTTTCTGAAAATTTAAATAAATATAATTTAATTAATTTTTTAATTCCAAATACATTTATTAGGTCAAAATAAACGTATTCTGATCCATGTTTTATTCCTGCTGGCGTTTTGACAGTAAATTTCTCCTGGTAACGAGGTATTTCGCTTGTTATTAAATCAGGGTTAACATAATTTTTTTCAGATCCTGTATCTATTAACCATTTCCTACTTTTATAATCAATAAAGTATGGAAGATTTCTATTTATTGAATTTAACTGAAATTGTAAGGTGGATCTTTGGGTGGAGGCTTCTTTAGTTCTAAAAAATTATTCATTTGATTTGTTAAATTTTTCACCTGATCCTTTAATTCCGTAATTTCATTAATTTCGTCAGAAGGGTTTTCAATTTCAGTCATTTCTTGCATAGGTTTTGGGTTAGAGCGAATTGTTCTCATAGAAACAGTTTGGTTAGTTGGTTGATACCTTTGATTAGTTGGTTGTTGATACTTATTGGTCCATTGTTTTTGAAATTGTTGTGGCCTAGGAAATTGTTGGTAGTTTTGCGGTCTTGAAAATTGTTGATAATTTTGTGGATTAAATTGTTGATAGTTTTGTGGATTAAATTGTTGATAGTTTTTAGATTTAAATTTTAAATTTTTAAACGTTTGTTGAGAATTTTGTGTACTTTCACTTCCCGTTAATTTCAGTCTGTTTAATATTATGTTACAATCATTTATTAGTCTAATTCTAGCTTCATCCAAAGTTTTTATTTGAAATAGTTGTAAGTATTCCCCAAGTTGGTTTGGTACGCCTAGACACAATGTTCTCACTAGTGTTAAATCTAGTTGCGATACAAGCTGTTCCAAAGTGGTATCTTTAAAACCATCTAACTTATATCTTGTTAATACTGTTACTCTTTTTTCATAAAGCCTGTTTAAAAATTCAATAGGGTTTTCTTTATAATGCATTTTCATGGTTGTAATTTCAAAAATTAAATCTTGAGCTGCCCTACTATCAGCAAAATTTCTTTTGAGCACATCTATTAATTCATTTACGGTACAACAATTATTATTATATGTTACTTGCTCTGCAGGACCCTCTAATTTTGACATACTGGCTTTAAATAATAGCCAATGATTACTAGAAAATTCAGAAATGTTTTCATTACAATAACTAGTCAATAAATCTTTAATAGTTTCAATATAATGTACAAGTTTATGAGGAGAGCCATCATATGTTGGAATAAATTTTAAAAATTCATGTGGGATAGGTTTAGAGATAGGAGACATATTGGATTTGTACTTACGATTTGGTGAAGACTGGCTGCTTGTTGTTGGCGGAAGGTCTGCGACAGTCTGTTGTTCTGCGAAGATCCTCTGGGCAAATGGCCGGGATGTCTTCTTTGAAGTTAAAGCTGCTGGTAGTTGTAGTCCTTGGAAGTATATCCTACGCTGAATCTTGATTTGTATTTGTCGACAGGCGTTAACTGTTGAAACAGACGATCACGTTTCAGCACCAATGGGGATGTGCGAAGTTTCCGGATAAGAGATCGAAAAATTATTCGCAAAGAGATCGCGCCTGTCCCTGTTCGGGCGCCAGTTAAATAACTCGAAACAGCGATAGGTTTTTAAAAAAACAATTTATTCAGGCCAAAGGCCTGTTACAAACATACAACAGCTTAATACATATAACTATTACAGAACTCTAGAACAATCGGTACCTAAACCAGCATAGTAACAGTCTTTAACGAGTGAAGTATTAAGAGTCTCTCCAAAAGCTTAAAATCTCTATATATATAATAATATATCTTGAATGACGTTATAGTTAAGATTATACATTTCTAATGATTCTATTAATATCAACTAACGGTACATACTAACGGGACTTTCTTGATATAACTGTCGATGAAACAATTTATTTAAAAAACAATAATTTCTAAGCAAAGCCAATTTTACATGTACTAAGCAACGAATTATCATGTAACATACTTATTGAAATTGGATTTTATTCGGGATGTTACAGATTTTCTCTTGTTGACATGAGAAGAAATTTTGGTTTTTACACAGAAAATAAACATTGGTACAATTTTACATCTATATTATTTCTAGAGATTGCCAATGACTTTGTACATTCTTCTTTTGGACATGCTATAATACTACAGATGTCAAATAATGATCTTTCATTTCATTGCCTGTTTACTAAACTTACTGTACGTCCCACAAAAACTATTCCCTGAGACAGGATATGCTTCTAACTTTTGCGTGGGACACTTCCTGTTTTTAGCATTTTGCACTTTACCTTCCCACTTGCACACACTAAGGCGTGGGATATAACTTGCTTCCTGTGAGCCAAACCTTTAGGCCAATCTTGCCTTTCTAACACCTGAATACTTGCATCTGAGAATTATTTGTTTTTACAACTTCTTTCATTGCCTTTACAATTTATTCTCTTTATACAAATCTAAGTATGTACAAATAATTGATTTATAACCCCTGATGTTATATCTTACAAATTCTAGTACAACTTATACTTTTCTCTTCTTGTAATTCAAATTCCATACTTTGAAATTCCAATACCTTGAATTTTAAAATTCAATCCCATACTTGAATTTGAAATTACATTCCTAGCAAGTTGGTAAACAAAGCAATTAATTTTCTTATTACTCTTAAAAGTTTATATTAAAAAAAATCATTTAAATAAAATTGTTTGTAAAAAAATACCTAATAAACCTTTCAACATTTAAAATTTCAAATAAGAATCGAAATTAAACGGATCCTAGGTCTGCACATTAATTTACAATTTGGTCATAGTGTTTAGTCTTATTGACTTAAAAATGTATGTGTTGTCCAGTGTTAAAATTCCATACAAAGGTATCTATTTTCCTTGTTAATTTCTCCTTTGCTATACACAAACAATTATTTCTTAACTTGCATAATTAAAATTTTGATTGACTTATTTAAGATCCCTAGACATTTGTAAGTTATTACAAATTTCATACTTTCAGTACTTAAATACATTTAAATTTTAAAATTTACAAACCTCTAAATTCCTGTACCATCAAAAATATAAAAAATTCAGACTCTATTTCACATAATAACCAATACGAATTTACTTGGAATTTAAATTGTTTTCCATACATCTTTTGACATTTCTAATAATTATTTATTCTTATACAAAACATTTGGTTTCAAATTAAAATTTCATGAATTTTTGAAATATCAATCCCTAAACCAATACCTGAGATTATTTTATCATTAACTTTATCTGCTATTAAATATTTCTTACTTTAAGTTTTAGAAAACAATTTCCTTTTATTAAAATATCTGAATTATTAGCTGCAGACACTGAAACTAATCTCTTGACATATTTTCTATTAATTTTTGTTTTAAAATTTCACTATAGAATTCCTCATTTATTAAATTTATGGAACAACCCGTATCTAATAACACGTTGTAACAAGTGTGGAACAAGCGTGTAATCAATTTGATATTTATCATGAGTAACTTTACAATTTCTGTTTTATGTATTGAGCAATTTCCTTGTTCTACTGTTTTTAAAATTCGTAAATATTTATACCTATCTATATGATATTTAGATTTGTCCAAAGTATTAATTTGTTTGAATTTAAATACGATGCTTTTATCATTTATTTCCGTTGTTTTGTTTACACTTTAATTATTATGCAAATTCTTTCTAAAATTACTTACATTTATATATTTTTATTTTCTTTGCCTTTACAATTTCGGAATGCGCTAACCTTTCTCTGTAGCAAAGATGAAAACTCATTCCAGGATCTTAATTGCTATTTTGGGGGTTATTTTTTGTATTACATTATTTTGACCTAAACGATTATAATTTTAACACTTTACCTCTTTTTTCTGTATTTAAAATTCACTACTGGTTGATCACTTCTGTCTTTGTTTCTAAATTTGGGTCTCTTGATGTTATTATACTTAAACACAGAATCACTTTCATGTCTCATTAAATCGCTATAAAACATATTTTGAACTTGAACACACATATAGTCTAAATCACATTAATTGCTAATAAACGTTAATTTGTAACGTTCCTCTGGTTTAATCCCTGGCTTTATAAATTCGACTATTTCTAATTCCGAGACGTTACATCTCAAGAGTTTACAATTTTCTTTACTCGTCTGACACATATTGACAACAACTCGCTGTTACCTTTTGGTCTATTAACAAGATCTCTTTTTAAGTATTTTTTTAAAATTTATTGGTACAAAGCTTTTCAATACATCTTCATGAAATGCATCTGAATGAATTTTGTGATCTAACGTATATAAGACTTTATCTAACAGAGATCCTTGAACGTGGCCTATATACAATTCTAATATTTTACTGTCTGATAGTTTCAGTTTTCATTTTCAAAATTACATTTATGAATTTTAATAGACTTTCTAACTCTAAACTTTCAGCCGTTGAAAACATGTTTAAATATCTTTCTAAAGGGTTACTTAATTTGTTATACGAGTCTGAATTAAAAATCAATACATTTTCGTTTTTTTAGGTGTAGGTATTACTGCTTGTAAATTCATTTCTACATTTAAATTGTCTCCAATATTTAATTTAGGTACAATTATACTTGTTAATTCAATTTCATTAGGACTTGTTTATTCAAAAACATCATTTATTAATTTCTCTTCTTCTAAACTACTATTTTTTAATTAATTTAGAAATCACATTATTTAAAAGTTTTATAAAGATTTTTACGATTACTAGCCCATCTTGCTCCTCCCTCTGAGACGTGTTGCGAGAGAGTGGTTAACGCTAGTTCCCACAGAAACTTAACAAGTGAATTCAGAAACTTCCCTAGGAATTTCCTGCTAGCTCCGTCGATGAAACATTTTATTAAAAAAAAAATTTTTTTAGAAATTTACAAATTGCAAGTTATAGGCTATTCATCGATGATGATTGTATAAGTGAAACGCTAATGAGAATACAATGTGTGAACTGTGTGTTAGTGTTTGTTATTATTTAAACATATGATTGTACACCTCTTGGAGGACGAGTTAATCATTACAGCTTGCACTAAACCTGATCACACTAGTATTGAGGGCTGACTATTTAGTCTCCGATAAGGTCAGCAGTAAGCAGTGAAGTTTTATCAAGACTCTAGGTCACCCTCCTCCCCGAAGCAGTTGAATCACCGAATAACGGTGGAAGCGATGATGTCATGAATCGCCAAGATAAGTGGTACCACCGGCATAGAAATTTATTCGTAGGCGTAAAACATGCCTGTAGAAGGGAGAAGATGGGTAACTACCACCGAAAGGCCGGGAACGTATTGTCTGTCCCCCGGGGAGCGATCAGCGTTTATCGAAACAAGTGTCAGACGGCAAATGTAAAGAAATGTTTCGTTGCCAAGTCGCGACACGTCCCCTTTGCTTACGTTTCCTTTTACTGCGAAGGTAACGGCTGCTTACAAGGGAGCTAGCAGCAGTTGGCGCTGAAAGCAAATGTAGGTCAAAGCAAAATCTCAACGTTTGTTATAATATGGGCTATTTATTGCAGTGTAGCAGTTTGATATTTATAAAGGCCTACTGTATTTATTTGCTATACTTAGACATAGACTATGCAATTAAATATAAATTAAACTATAAACATTCAGTGGACGTAATTTGGTGAAAATATCTCTAGCATAGACCAACAAAGGATTAATTACAAGTTCTTTTCATGTGTAGGGTTTTTCGTTTTTACTGCGTTTACTACTTACGTACGTTATTCCCTTTTTTTTAGGTCTAATACATTTCGACTAATTTTTCTTATTTAATTTATTTTATTCAGCACTGTGGAAAGTAGGCTACGAAAAAAGTAGATTTATTTTTTTACTATTTTTTATTATTTAGACTATTAGATTTACCCGGCGCACGTTGCTGCTCCCGAAATCATAATTTTCCAATACGAAAAGGAAATCAAACATCTAAATAATAATATTTCATTTACTGCAATGCTAGAGAATAGACAATGTTTTTCTTCATTTCATTAGGCGTATAAACATACAAATGTTGGGCATCCAAACACGTGAGCAACCAACATATAATTTTCCGTGATAAGACGTCGAATGTTCCAAATTTAATCCAGCAATGGTCAATGATTGTCCTTGTCCCTTGTTTATGGTTATTACGAATGCAAATAAGTCCTTATTATATATATATATATATATATATATATATATATATATATATATATATATCACTTTCACTTATGTATTTAAACAAGAATCTTACTTGGCATTGTTTAAGTACATAAGTGATAGTGATAAGTGTATACAAGAAAACAGTGTTGCATAATCTACAAATATATATATATATATATCACTTTCACTTATGTATTTAAACAAGAATCTTACTTGGCATTGTTTAAGTACATAAGTGATAGTGATAAGTGTATACAAGAAAACAGTGTTGCATAATCTACAAATATATATATATATATATATATATATATATATATATATATATATATATATATATATATATATATAATCACTTGTATAATCACTTATCTTAAAAATTAAAGCAGTCCTAATAAAACTGTTGTATCGTCATCAGTGTCAGATATACACTGTTGGTATTTTGTTGGCAGAAATATATCTAACGCCATTAAAGATGTTTTTGTTGTGAGTAGTTGTTGTTTTGGTCTGTATATGTAGGCGTGCTACGATGTAACTACGACTAGGAATAACATTCAAAAAAACTAATTAATTACCAAAACTGTACAATTAAAGGGAACTCGATTGATCCCTGTTTATAATTAGCAAGAAAATATTTTGGCAAAATAGTAGGACAGGAACAACGCAATGTTTATAAAATAATTCAGTAAGTTTATACAACTTTGGAACGTCCGCTGGACTTTATTGTCGGTGTTGTTCTCTGGAATGGAGACTTGAATGGGGGAAAGGAGTAGACTTATATCATGACATTGGAGGGACGCACTGTCGTACATTGGGAGTTTTAAACGCAAGGATTACAAACGTTGGGATTTTAAGGGGGAAGAAGAAGGGAAAAAAATTTATTGAGAACTTAAATATTTGTGATACATTATGAGAGGAGAACGGTATGGACTACTGCAGCTCATAACCGGCAGGTTAGTGGGTAAAGAATAATGGCCATAGGGATGCGATCCTGGAGGGGTGAGTTCAATTCCGGCACCGAATAATTGTTTAAAGCAGCAATATCAAAGTGCGAGTGCTTAAGTGGTTTTCCAAAGAAGAAGAAAGTCAACAAAGCTATATTGTGGTTTTGGCCAAAACAATTCTAGTTTCACAAAACTCCACGCTTATGCAGCACCTACAACAACCTGTTACAGACTTTACTGGGTCACACCTACGACCAGGTCGCTGCCTAACAGGTTTTAGGAGACGAGGTTTCGACCAATAGAATAAAGGAACATTTGTTTAACCTACTACCACTAGTTTTCCAGTATCAAGATGTAGACGGTTTACATTCTTCTCTTGTGCTTGTGCTTGTTCCCTTCTATAATTACCTATCAGCTTGGTCTTCCTATATTGATGTAAGCCACAGACCAAGGACCGTATAATGTCACGCTATGCGAACGTATCGTTAACGCCATCAAGTGGAACGAGTTTGTATTCCTACTGTCACCGTTCTTTTCTAATACAGCCAGTCGCAGCTGTATGTTATCCTATCCTAACTCGGCCTCCTCTATCTCACCTTTACTTAATAGTAGGCCTACTTTAAGCATTTCTCTTACAGGGTTATCTATTACTGACAAAGTTAGCAATGTATTACGCATTTCGCTTTGTTAGGCCTAACTTTGTACTACCCGCCCCAAACACATTGACCGAAAAGCATAGTATGAGGCGAATTAGGTTACACGGTTACAAAGAAATACTTCAACAAAATTCTGACTTGAGTGTTTTTAAAATTATCTAAATATATTGTTTGTCTTAAGTAAAAAAGGTTTTAAGATAAGAAATAATACGCCTACGAAACAATAAAAATGATATTTTCCATTTATACTACAAAAACAGTAGCCTACAATATTAGGAATAACTGGGAACATTAGGGTGTCTGAGTTGAAGAGAATTGGGGGGGGGGGATATAATCTGTACGGGGTAGTCAACGCCCCAAAGGCAACACTGACAGCCTCTGTACGGCGAAGGGTAGCGTGCCCCCTTCGCTTACCTATTGCAACTCCTTCTCAACCGCACTACGTGGTTCTGACAGCCGATAACTATGGCCTAAGGCTATCGAGAGACTGTATATTTATAATCCCTAATATCACGACGACGAAATATTAACAATTTGCATTATTTATTGTACTGCCACTTTACAAATGATAACTTGAACCATTTTTGTCGGCTCCTATACCCACATTCTAAGAGTTTATCTCATAGTTTTCTAAATTTGTTTTGCAATTCAGTTATAGGTAAACAATTTTAAGTGGCACTTTAAGCTGGCATTTTATGCTGGCACTTGTGTAAGGGTTGGGACGAGTAGGCCACGATTTATGGGCCCAATGGGGGATGACGTCAGGGCCTGATGTTTTGTAGATAACTATTCTACAATTTCCACCTTTGGGCCCAAAGTCGGTTAAGAATGTGTTTGCAGCAGAGGTAAACACTATCACGAGGCGAGCACGTGCATGGGACTGTAAGCTATGAGTCCGGTTCACAATCATGCATCGGCAATTGAGGCTACGTCTTACACTGGTACACGTAATGATTCGAAAAAGAGAATTGTAGACTAATGAAAGAAACAAGACTATTCAATAATTTATGCTACAAGTTTTTAACCTACCATGTTATTCTATGTCCAAGGGGTCTGCAAAATCCGATTCCGATGACGACGAGGAACTGTCGTCAACAGCTATGACGAATGGCTCGATGTCTTCAATTATATTGTCTAATTTCCACATATTCGGCTCTTCAACGTCCACCACATGTTTCACATACTTTTCCACTTATCAGTTGTAACACGTGAGACACCTTCGGTTAACAGTCTGTGCACCTCTTTAATGTTAAAAGTTGCTGTAGAAGTGCTAGCTTATAAAATTATACCTATACTCCGAAAAGTTTCACCCGGTCGTCATAGCGTCCTCCGCCAGGCCCCAAGTACAAGATTACTGCCTTTGTTTAATATTGCTACACACATTTAATATAAAAACCTGTTAGCCACTATTCAAAGAGACAACATCATTTATTCTATAAATACAATTCCTTAAATTTTATGTTAGAAATTACAAATTTTAAGAACATGGAACATTTTCTTTCTTCTAATTTCTTATACCCGATGTATTAAATATGTGTATTTTTTTAAATATTGAGTTATTTTATAAATTTAAATTTATAGTAATTGCAAATAAAATTCTATGAGGATAGAAGTAGTGTTCACACAGTAGGCCTACGGTTGAAACTAGATCTTAAAATAAAATTCCAAATCATTTATTATAGTAAAATATAAACTAAATAATATAACGAATTATTATGCACATTTCGATGTACATGTCGTCTTCTTCAGGGCTAGCTTACTTTGACACAAGGTACTATGGCACCACATGTGGAGGGTTCCGTATCTCAAGCAGATCTACTCTCCAATGGATAACAGAGAGGCATCTACCCTTCCTAGAAAGATAAGGTTCCCAGAAATAGATGAGCATGGAAAGGACATAGGGCCTAATAGGATAATTAGAGGATGCTCTGAAATAGGATCGCTAACATGGAGGAGACGGGCTGCGGAGAGACTTGGACTAAGGGAATGGAAAAAAATCCTAATGTTTCATGTTTTGTAATCTTGACCATCATCATAAGAACTACATACCGCTATCTTGCCAAACGTTAAAACTAAAGCCAATCAATACAATAACTTTAAACAAATCATAGTGTTCGCTTGATATTGCTATTATATTGTGGTTTTCGCCTACAAGACAAACTTTCACTTAAATGTTAGTTTACAACCTCAAAATTAAAACCTAATAACAATTTTTGCAACCGAAAGCTATAAGAAGTTAAAAATTTTAAACCTTAATCTTACGTTCGTACATTCTTACTAACGTCCTTCGTCGCAATGCTTACTTGATGTTACACACGGAGGCCAGGTATTTATACCTAAATGGAAATATATTTCTATTTAGACTTCTCAGTAGTTACTTTTGCTTTGCTATTTCCCCATTTCTGACCGTTGGTTTGTTTCTTTTCTTTCAGGCACGTCCTTTTCAAGCACGTTGTAAAAACGTACTTCGTTCAGTAGATTTACAAATTTTTACTTTCAATAAACTTAATCACTTTCAGTATCCATGTCACATCTGTCATGTTTACGTAGCGTGACTAAATGTGACCGCACAAAGACGTACACTATTGTGAGCTCCATAATTAGGTCTATAGGCTGTAAAGTATGATTAAACATTAGTGTTAAGGATAAACATGTGATAAGGCAAACATTTTACCACAAAATTATATAAAGGCTTATTTTTATACATTATTAAATATTATCAAACATAAACAATACACACAACCTCTAATCACAAATATTTTAGTTCTAGTTTTATGTAGGCCCCTACATCTCGGTTACAAAGTAACCATCCTCAGAGCCACTACAATAAATACTGAGGAGGGTTACTTTGTAACCGGGATATAGGCCAGGCTTACATAGAACTAGAATAAAAATATTTGTGGTTAGAGGTTTGTGCTTTATTTATTAATAATAAACCACAGTAATTATTTCTAAGTAATTAGTGAATATTAAACATCTTAAATAATTAAATGATCTCCAAACCATAATTTCAAAAGTTTTGGCTAATAATTAAAACTGAGAGAGTTTACAGCTTCTCAATTAGTTGAAGATTAAAGAGGCCTAAGAATATCAAATATTAATCAGAAGGGCAAATATTAATAAAAAAATATCAATTTAATTAAAACGAAACACTTCCCTGAGTGAAGGGAACTGGAAATGTGGGGATGTTTAGTTTAAGTGAGATTCAAACCGTAAAATTGGCTTCAACATTGGAACTCAATTTACGCGAATTTCATTAAGGGAAAACTGTATCGCTCACAGCACTTGTTGGTTTAACGAAATTATATCGGAAGAATTTCATTCCCCAAAGGTTTTCATTTGTCAGGCAGATTATTTTCATCGCAAAATAAAGTCACTTGTACAAATTGTAACCAGATAGTCTGTTCTTCTTGCTAACTATATATTTTATAAATTTCATTAATACGGGATTTTTTTTGACATTACGCAAAATTGTATGTTTTAAAAGGATTAATATAATCAAGCTGTAACAAAACGTGGTTCGTCCTTAACGGATCTCAAGGACAGCTAATGCCTTACGCAGGATTAGGTTAGACGCAATAGAAGCTGGTCCTAAAGGGCGTGCTAAGGGTGAACCGAAAGTACGCGACCGAATGTCGACGTCAATAACGGTAGAATTTTTTGTAATGGGCGCCGACATTTGCGTGTCATGATATACGGGCGTTTTATCGGCGGATATCTTCTTGTGTGGTTAGTTCTTGAGGAGAATTGGCGCTGTATTCGCTACTCCAGGACGAATAACTGCTTCCCGAAGGTCCTGGTACATTCAAAGTATGTGAAGGACTACCTTCAAACGCGATTTTATTGAGCAACTAGGATATTTTCATTCTAGCACATGCAACAACATTAGGGGGTAACCTGTCCATCATTGGGACAAAAGAGTTTGCACGTGTATACAACACAATGTATGGAACAAGTAAATGCAGACGATTCCAACACAACACTTGCAACTGGTTGGACGAATATTTTTATCTTTTGTTGTTCTACTCTCGCACGCTTGGAGCGTTGCTTCCGCTACATGCGAATATTCGGTCCGCATAGTCTGTCACGCCGACTTTACGCCGCGGAATCGTCTCGATTTAACGCGTTGCTCTCTGTTATTTTCGCCTCTCCGCTTTTTGAACGCGTCTGTCTGTGCGGAATTGTCGGCTAGTATAGTACGTGCCATTTGCTGAACGTGTGTTCCAATACGATCGAAAAAACGCAGCCGATATTCGGTCGCGTTTTTTCGGTCCATATAGTATGACCTTAATGAGTGGTGGGGTACGTTTACCCTGTATTTGTGTCGGTTTCTGACACTTGAACCACTTTAGAATGTTTTGTTCAACACCACAAGTGAAAAGGAAAAAACGTAAGGTGGTTGGAGAAGAATACAACGAAAGGTGATGGAGAAACAGAACAATCGGATTATGGTGAGTGAACGGAAGTTGGTGGGGTAGAGGAATAACTGGAATGTAGGGGGAATTGGAAATAATTGGGGAAAAGGGAAAACTGAAATATGGAGGGAAGTGGAAAGTAGTGGGGAAAAGATTAAACTGGAATATGGAGGGAAGTGAAAAGTCATGAGGAAAACAGAAAGTGGAAGGGAATCGGAAATTGGGGAGAAAAAGGACGAAAGGAATGTGGCGAGGAAAAGGAAATGACAGAAGATGGAGGAAGGTAGGAAAAAACGAATGGAAGGGACAGAAAAAAAACTTGTGTGAGAACGGAAAAAGGATGAGGAGAAGGAAAAACCTTAATGGCGGAGGAATGGAAAAACGGAATGTGGAGGGAAAAGGAAAAAAGAAAAACGAAAGAGGTAAGGGAAAGTTGTGGGGGAAACGAAAACTGAATGTAGTAGGGAAACAGAAAAAAGTGAAGGAAAAGATAAAACTGAAGGTGGTGGGGAAAAGGAAAAAACAAAATATGGTAGGGGAAAGAATAAAACGAAAGATGGCGAGGGAAGGAAAAGCAAACCGTTAACATTTACCCTAAAAATATTAAGTGACCTTTATTTTAATAGAGCTTTCTGCTATAGCAATAAGCCCTACAGTACCCTTGTGATCTTATTGTAGATATTTGTGTATACAAATTGCCTTTTTGGGCGTGTTGAGAGAAGAGAAAATATACTTGGAATTTAAAAGTTATTGTACATCCTGCTTCCTTCCTATTTAGTTTACCCCTTTAACTTCGCCATGCATTAAAGCAATTATTAAAATATTTAAATTTACATTTCTTAAGCTTTGAGAAAGTTTGGACTTGAATTCCCCGCGGATTATTCGACTCATTGTATATTTACAGAGGTAATTTAACGGGCGTAGCAATGTTTGTAATTTTACAAAGTTGGTCGGCGGCGCCGTGAAAAATTAAAATCAGAGTTTGCCAAGTTCAGTGAAGGGTGCCGGATGTGAAAAATAAATAAGACGGGCCGTGTTGCAAAACTAAATAGTCATAAGTGCGCGGCAAAACTTTACTTCTTTTCTGATTTCTTATCACTTCATTGCTTTTATTGTACGTAGAGCCTCGTGTCTTATGAAGTAGTTTGCATTCCTTCAGAACACATTTGCCTAGCAGTCTATCACTATAAGCTAATTATTTATTTATTTATACGTAGATGTAAAACTTCATTTTTTTAAAGTTTACTGTAACACCTCTATATATAAGCCCTAATTGGTTTGTTTCTCAAGATATATAATGATATATGAAGATTGATTTAAAGTCTGCAGGGCACTAATACTTATATAACTTATTTATCAATTTAGCTTCGCATTTATCGATTTAAAAAAAAAAAAACACAGATACGTAACCCTTTTATTTCCAAATGTAAACGTCAAAAATGCAATCAGCTGATTTAAGTTTATTCGTATAATTTTGTGTGCTGTTATTTTGGCGTCCGTAGGCATACTTATAAACGCTTCTATTTCTATTAAAGTGTAACAACCATTGTTTGGGGAAACATGATACTTTCAAGACCATTTGGAGACCATAAAGGCGTACGTGTTAACTCCCGACCTCTCGTCTGACCGTTATGGAGGCGATGTAGTAAGGGGTAACATGATATTGGGTCATTAGATCGATCAAGCCAGGTGTCTGTAATGTCTCCGGCACTATCCGTTTCCAGTGGCGTGTTAAAGTCACTATAATCAAATACGTTTATTGACGGGAGTCAATTGTTGAAGGAAATTCAATGCCCTTTTCGTCAATATATAGCATCCTGAAGAACTTGCCTTTTATAAGTCCTTGTTCGTTGTTTAGGTATTAAATGTTAATTAACTAGGTTTAAAGGGCATTCAAAGCTTAATTTGTCAACGAAAACGCTATTTAAAAATAGAGAGTTCTTTAAGTTTATGAATTGCAAAACAATATTTTTAAAATCCTTTCATCGATTCTATGTCGTGAACGTGTAACAGATTGAAGCCCAATGTTTTTGGTAAACATTTGCTAAATGCAAGTCGTTCTTGGCTGAATATGCTGACCGTCGGCTAGGCTCGAGTTGCATGTAATTTTGCATATGTGCTGCCGTACTAGTAAACACGGTTTTTGCATTGAACAAGTAATTTGTTCTTGTGTAAGAGAGATCATGTCTATACGCAGAGAGTTCTTGTGTAAGAGAGATCATGTCTATACGCAGAGAGTTCTTGTGTAAGAGAGATCATGTCTATACGCAGAGAAGTCAGGACAAGAGTGTTATGAGCTTCTAATGTTTGACTACTGCTGCGGAAAAATGAAGAGTTGTCAAAGTTCGGAAACTTCTCGAACAAGTGAAGCATTTTACCTTAGACTTGAATTCTGCCTACTTCGTAATTACTATTTATTGCAGGTCTAAACTCGGACCTTTTTTTAAAAGCAATGTTTCAAAATTTGAAACACATTCGGAAAGTCGATAAAAATTGCTTTTTATAACCACAATATAACAAAAACCATTTTGTTAGCTATAAAAGGTTAAACAATATTTTTATAATTTTATTTTTCTGACCTGAGGTAATAACCTTATTGGAATTCTTTATCGACTTTATCGCTGTACGCTTTTCAATTTTTTAAATTGTAAGTATACTCACTCATATTGCAATTATAGCCCACTCATGTTGTAAGTATACTCACTCATATTGCAATTATAGTATACTCACTCATATTATAAGTATACTCAATAATATTGTATGTATACTCACTCATATTATAAATATAGACACTCAAATTGTAAGTATAGCCCACTCATGTTGTAATTATACTCACTCATATTGTATTTATATGCCACTCATGTTGTAATTATTCTCACTCATATTGTAAGTATACTAACTCATATTATAAGTATACTCACTCATATTGTAAGTTTACTCATTCATATTATAAGTAAAACCCACTCATATTGTGCAAGTATACTCACTCATATTATATGTATAGGCCACTCATGTTGTAATTATGCTCACTCATTTTGTAAGTATAACTAACTCATATTGTAAGTATAACCAACTCATATTGTAAGTATAACCAACTCATATTGTAAGTATAGCCCACTCATGTAAGTATAACCAACTCATATTGTAAGTATAACCAACTCATATTGTAAGTATACTCGCTCACATTGCAAGTATAGCCCACTCATATTGTACGTATAGGTCACTCATGTTGTAATTATGCTCACTCATATTATAAGTATAGCTCACTCATATTGTAAGTAAACTCACTCATATTGTACGTATACTGACTCATATTGTAAGTACACTATCTCATATTCCAAATATACTCACTCATATTGCAAGTAAACCCACTCATATTGCAAGTATACCCCACTCAAGCTGTACGTATACTCACTCATATTGTTTGTATATGCCCCTCATGTTGTAATTATACTCAATAATATTGTAAGTTTACTCACTCATATTGTAAGTATACTCACTCATACTGTAAGTATAGGCTACTCACTCTTATTGTAAGTAAGTTCACTCATATTCTAAGTATATCCCACTCATATTGTGGTTTCGAAAGGAGAAACCAGTGAGTGTCTAAAATACAATGGCGCCATTGCAAGCATTAACTGAATGAAATACTGTTTTATTCGGTTACCTAGGGTAGTCCCTGAGGAAACTATATTCGAAGAATTAACGCAGCATCCCAACGAACTTTAGCTTTTTCTTCCTTGTTACTTTATCTTCAGGTACACAATAAATACCACTTTAAATATTGTAATTGCCAATTCTGTTGTTATTGTCGTAGCTATTGTTATTGTTATTGCCATTGATATTGTTATTTGTTATAATATTGATATCGGCGTTCCTATAGTTATTGTTATTGGCACTGCTATTACATTGCTAATGTTATTACCACCGCTATTGTTGTTGCCATTAGTATTGCTACTGTTATTGCTATTGTTATGTTATTGAAATTCTTATTTCCATTGATATTGTTATTGCTACAGCATAGCAATGTATGTTACTCGTTACAAAGGAAAGTATGTTACACGTTGGAAGGAAAATATGAATGGCATAATAGGTTTAAAAGAAAAAGGTTTATGTTACACGTTGAAAGTAAACCATGTAGTCCATGTGACACCGTTTTAGGAAAACAAATGTATAATATACATTAAAAGGAACAAGTGTAGTTAATGATACACGTTGAAAGGAAACTCTGTATGTCACACGTAGAAAGGAAAATCTGTATTTTACACGTAAAAAGGAAAACATATACGTTGAAAGAAAAACGTGTACTTTATACGTAGAGAGGTAAATCTGTATTTTATACGTGAAAAGGAAAACATATATGTTATATGTTGAAAGGAAAACCTGTACTTTATACGTAGAGAGGTAAATCTGTATTTTACACGTAAAAAGGAAACCATATATGTTATACGTTGAAAGGAAAACGTGAACTTTATACGTAGAGAGGTAAATCTGTATTTTACACGTAAAAAAGAAACTATATATGTTATACGTTGAAAGGAAAACGTGTACTTTATACGCAGAGAGGTAAATCTGTATTTTACACGTAAAAAGGAAACCATATATGTTATACGTTGAAAGGAAAACGTGTACTTTATACGTAGAGACGTAAATCTGTATTTTATACGTGAAAATGAAAACATATGTTATATGTTGAAAGGAAAACCTGTACTTTATATGTAGAGAGGTAAACCTGTATTTTATACGTAAAAGGAAAACATATATGTTATAAGTTGAAAGGAAAATCTGTATTTTAAAAAGGAAAACATATATGTTATACGTTGAAAGGAAAATCTGTATTTTACAGATAGTAAGGAAAATACGTTTGTTACATGTTAAAAAAATGGTGGATGTTATACGTAGAAAGTAAAACACGTATGTTACACATAGAAATAAAACATTTAGGCCTATGTTACACGTAGAAAGGAAAACATTTTTGTTGCCTTAAAGTAAAGATATTTTCAAATTTACCATAATTAACTGTTAAAAAGAAGCTGTATGATATCGCAATATATATCTTGCCATTATAAAAGAGTTAGGACTTTGACAGACATCCCTAACCGGGATATAAACAAGAAGGTAAAACCTGTCAACACCTGTCATGGAGCCGTAAAGTATAAACAGTTTATTTTGTCGCAAATCTGCTTTCCACGGGAAACACGGAGGGGGAGGTTTACATTTAAACTTTCACAGGAGCCTTCAATCTCTCAGCATGGTAGTGACATTTTTACGTTTGCTTTTCTTCATCATCATCATAAAATACGCCTTCTGAAGTTTTAGTTAATATTTGATGTAACATTTTAATTTATTTCTACATAAAACAATAACTACGTTTTCTCCATAAGAAACAGATATTTTACCCTCATACAATTATAGGAACTTCTAACAAGTAATAGAAATTCCGATATCCTTAATTTGAATTTAGAAAGACAAAAAAAGTTTTTCCTGAAAGTAAGGTTTTTCGTAACCTCATGACAACCCATTTCTTTAAATACACGCTTTTTCCTTAATAATTTATAATGCTTTATTATTTTTCATTCCTCTTTTTCAATATCGATACTTAATCACAACGTTTTTATGTCACAAAGGTAAATCTGCATTTTTATAAGTGTTGTATTGTATTGTTTTTCTAAAGCAAAATTTAGAAAAACAGCCTTTTTCAGCAAAAACCTGTATCCACTTCTTGTTTTCTCATGAGTTAAGCCCGCGCGCTACTATTCGCCACTAAGTAAAAAATTCAGGATTAAAAATAATTAAGGATATAAAAATAAAATTTACTTATATTGAAAAATGTAAGTTTTAAAGTTTATAACGAGGAACAGTTCTATGGTTATATGTATGGAACACGTCGAACCGATTTGAAATTGGATTTATATTTATCTTCAATAGTTGTGTCTAGCGAATAAGGGATTACTTTAAACATGTACGTTTGTTTATCTTATTTAGCCTATATTATATTCAATAAGTTTAAACTATCGTCAACTATATTCAACTATAATGTAAGCTATTGACGATAGACAGGTTTAAATCAATTTGGGTAATGTAATGAAATATAAAAGCGAAGGATGGTGGCAAAATGAGACCGGTACTGCTTGTAGATACCTCGTGAAAGAAGCAAAAAGGTCTGAGCTTCGATTCGAAAACATTTTTGGGAACACTGTTACATCTTTGCATTATTGTGAATCAGTGATAATGCAAAACTATGGTTTCAGTAACTTAGGGGCGGGTTTCTTCGGATTAGCATGTGTTTTATTTTATATAGTCTATGTGTGTTGTCTATATGAAATGCATACAACGTACCTTAAACTCTCGATATTACACAGACATAACTTGACGTATGTGATGATGCAATAAAGTGAGAGCACACCGCTAAGGGGGCTTTGCCCCGTTGCCTTGAGGTGAACAAGTACCATACACTAGTTCTGGAAGGATCACACTATCTGCTAGCATAATAACTGTAGCCAGTATATCAACTGTAGACAGAAAACTTTTTAATTCAAAACTAGAATTGTTTTAAAACTGAGCACAGTGGACATATTACAGTCAATACTAACACAAAAACACCCAATGCCAAGACGTAAAAATATTGTTACGTGCTAAGATAGTACATTCTAGACTAAATAACTACGTTTTAATTCACATACTCTTATTGCACGCTTCACATTTTTAAAAGCATCCAAACTCTGTTTTAATTTGGTCTTATAATAACTACTAAGTTTCTAAATAGTCTATTCATAATTAACAATCATTGTCACTTTCATCGCTAAGACCTTTACTCTCTGCACAACATTACGCAACTTGAGCCCCAAGCTTAACAAACCCTTATATATCTCGGTTCTTACAATTTCTCGTAATTTCTAGTCGCTTCACTTCTAATAAAGTTCTCGACTTCACCTGAAAGATATGGCTGTTGTTTCCGCCATGTTGTAAACTTGTCAAGTCGTGGGCATTTAGTCACGTGGAGGGTCTTACAATATAATATATTGTAATGAGTTCACCCATTACAATATAATCAATAGACCGTATTTAAATTAACAAAATTATTTAATAAATAACCAATCACCAAAATTATCCAGATTAAAACCTTATGCAGATTTCAATGGCCGTGTGAACACCATCAGAGGATATAACTAACTGCAAATGAGTTACAAAACCAATGTAATTATTTATTACCAAATTAGACCGTATAAGAGACGATCGTGAAAATTTGCATAAACCGATTATAAAACGCTTTGACGCCAAATGTAGGACTTCGGTTAGAAAAATTCCTTCTTGCAAGTTGTTGCAAGAATAAGTTAATGAAACACACATTGCGTAATAGTATAATAAATGTAGTCGTACCCTACAGTGAAAACTCTGCTTTAATTGAGCGCAAATCGTAAACAATTTAGTATAAAACATAAAATTATATTAATACTACACGCAATATTAAAAATCAGAAGACAAAATTTAGATATAAGAGGACTCTTATGTAACATTTTCGCTATCATGACATTTCGGGCCTACTACCCTCCCGCCCTAACTGTCTTGTTGAATAAAGGATACGCGTATATTAAGCTCTCATCTTGTTATGTAAGACGAGTTTGCATCTTGGAGATTTATTTCTAGAGAAAAACGTAGTCTTATATATGGGCTAATGTTGTGTATAACTTTGTTATTTTAGTTATCCATTATATAACTTTGTTACTTTAGTTATCCATTATATAACTTTGTTACTTTAGTTATCCATTATATAACTTTGTTACTTTAGTTATCCATTATATAACTTTGTTACTTTAGTTATCCATTATATAACTTTGTTACTTTAGTTATCCATTATATAACTTTGTTACTTTAGTTATCCATTATATAACTTTGTTACTTTAGTTATGCGTTTTATAACTTTGTTACTTTAGTTATCCATTATATAACTTTGTTACTTTAGTTATCCGTTACATAACTTTGTTACTTTAGTTATCCGTTTTATAACTTTGTTATTTTAGTTATGCATTTTATAACTTTGTTACTTTAGTTATCCATTATATAACTTTGTTACTTTAGTTATCCATTATATAACTTTGTTACTTTAGTTATCCATTATATAACTTTGTTACTTTAGTTATCCATTATATAACTTTGTTACTTTAGTTATCCATTATATAACTTTGTTACTTTAGTTATCCGTTACATAACTTTGTTACTTTAGTTATCCGTTTTATAACTTTGTTACTTTAGTTATCCATTATATAACTTTGTTACTTTAGTTATGCATTTTATAACTTTGTTACTTTAGTTATCCATTATATAACTTTGTTACTTTAGTTATCCATTATATAACTTTGTTACTTTAGTTATCCATTATATAACTTTGTTACTTTAGTTATCCATTATATAACTTTGTTACTTTAGTTATCCATTATATAACTTTGTTACTTTAGTTATCCATTATATAACTTTGTTACTTTAGTTATCCATTATATAACTTTGTTACTTTAGTTATCCATTATATAACTTTGTTACTTTAGTTATCCATTATATAACTTTGTTACTTTAGTTATGCATTTTATAACTTTGTTACTTTAGTTATCCATTATATAACTTTGTTACTTTAGTTATCCATTATATAACTTTGTTACTTTAGTTATCCATTATATAACTTTGTTACTTTATTTATCCATTATATAACTTTGTTACTTTAGTTATCCATTATATAACTTTGTTACTTTAGTTATCCATTATATAACTTTGTTACTTTAGTTATCCATTATATAACTTTGTTACTTTAGTTATCCGTTATATAACTTTGTTACTTTAGTTATCCATTATATAACTTTGTTAATTTCTTTATTTACTAAGAATCTTTGTTAATTTAATTATTCAACATATAACTTTGTTCGTTTTATTATTCAATAAATAACTTTATTAATTTAGTTATTCAATACATAATTTTGTTAATTTAATTATTCAATATATAAATTTGTTAATTTATTTATTTATTATATAATTTTCTTAAATAGTAATATACCTTATAATTGTATTAATTTAATTATTCATTATTCAATATATAACTTTGTCAATTTACTTCTTCATATATAATTTTGTTAAATAGTAATATAGGCCTACCTTATAACTGTTAATTTAGTTATTTAATACATTGCTTTGTTAATTTAGTTAATAATTTACAACTTTGTTAATTTAGTTATTGAATAGGCCTACACAGCTTTGTTAATTTGGCTATTTAATGCATAACGTTAATTTAGTTATTTATTTTTTAATTTAGTTACTTATTATAAAATTTTGTTAGTTTAGTATTTATTATACAATTTCGATAATTTCGTTAATCTTGGGCGTTGATGGTTTATATTGTATTAATTTCAAAAATTAAATGTATTAAATTCAAAAAATTTTGATTAAATTGTTTTCAACTGAAGATTTTTACAGACCTTGACGTTCGGTGGAATCTTTATCCTGAGACGAAACGTTTTCGAGCGTCTAACGTCTCGTCATGAGTCGAGAAACTGATGAGCATCGCTTTGTGCGATGGAAAACGTTATGTGCCAGTAAGTTTATAAATTTACTTTAATTGTTGGTTCGACAAGTTGTAACTTCTTCAGTTAGTCTAAGATGAAACTTAAACGTTTAACGAGGGTCCGCGCCTGCCTATAAAATATGTTATTTCTTATTATCACGTTGTGTTTCAATGCTGTGTCGAAAATATCAAAATAAATTTTAACAAACAATAAATAACAGTTTCTGTATATTGAATTACTAATATATATACATACACACACACACACACACACACACACACACACACACACACACACACACACACACACACACACACACATATATATATATATATATATATATATATATATTAACTGTAAAACATTTTTAACAGGAGTGAATAAAGGTTCTTTCACTTGATGAAGAGGTTTTAAAAGGAACTAGGTAATGTAGTTAAAATAGGATACAATCTTAATTGGATGTTAAAAAATTTACTTAATATAAATTTTATTTGAATAATTTATATGAAATCGGTTCTTAGTAAGTGTCAGAAGCGCCTAAGGAAATTTTCGTTTAAAAAATTACAATGAAACTGATTAGTCTACCATTATTTCAAATAAAAAGTTCAAACATTTATTGCATTAATAATTAATATATTTTTCAACCGATAAAAAATTATAAATAATATCACTTGAACATAATAATGTATAGTACAAAAGTAACATAGCACAGGCGTTAAAAGAGCTGTTCTGTATCATAACCTAAAACATAAAATCAGATCTACACCATTATATAAAATCTAAAGATGTGTGTCTGGGGGGGGGGGGATGACTCGATTACGTAAAAACTACTGGATTCATTGAGCTGAAATTTTACCTAGACATTCTTACGGTGCTTGGTTAACACATAGGACTATTTTTATTTAGAAATTCTGTTAAGGCACCGCCCCACTGGGCTTCAAAAATCCTTCAACACTCAATTATCTATACCTCAATATATACTAGGCTTAGTCAGCTGAGAGTAAATGTGTTTTTAATCACTTGTAAAAGTCACTTTTGAACACATTAGAACAGGTGATAGTAAATGTTTGTTGTTACTCATGGGCAATTGTACGTTGCTTGCTCATATGCTTCAAGCGGAAGGAATCTACATATGTTTACATCAGAAAATCTGTAACTATTCTTTATAAGTCTGTTTTATAAAAATTTCTTTTGTGTAAACATATGCATATAAATATAGTTTCAACAACCTAGAGTCAACTTATTTAACCCCTTTTTTGTTTTTCGGAATACAATAAGCACATTTAAAATATACGTCAACCCCGTACGTAGGAGGAGAAGGCTTACTCTGCTAGTGTTTTATAATATCATATGTTATTCCTTAGTTTCAGCTAATACAGTTGCATATATACGTCTGCTATATAAATGTATAATAGCGTGACGCCTAAGATTTTCCCTGTATAATTGTTTTATTCAGGCTCGTCAAAAGATATATTCTCTCCAACAATAACGCTAAACGTTGCACAAATATAAAGCTCGCTTCAATATTTTGATGCGAATATCACAGCACCGCTACATAAGTCACATTTGACATATCACAAAAGGGGTCATTTGTCATCGAAACTAAAGGATAGAAGCATACGTCACGTTGGCATTCCGCTCCCCAGGATATTAAGGACGTTGCCAGGACACGGAGTTGATATTGTTACATTACGTCTGTTAAATCGGTTTTATAACTTAGAGATATAATAATACTTTAAACTGTTGCTGATGAAATATATTGAAAACTTTTGTATTTTCTTTTTAATATGAGCATAGGAAGAAAGTTATTTATGAAGAACCATTAAACTATAGAGTACCAGTTCCTGTATTACGATTACATTCCGTGAACCAGTGTTTTATTGGGGTGTTTTATCGTTATTTTAATGCTAACATAACAAGAAAGTTACTTTTGAAGGAACATTTAACGATGGTCTACCAGTCCCAAAATTACGATTATATTTCTTAAGCCAGTGTTTTATTGGGGTGTTTTAGGGTTATTTTAATGCTAGAATAGGAAAGAAGTTACTTTTAAAGGAACATTTTACGACAGCTACCGGTTCTAAAATTACGATTATATTTCTTAAGCCAGTGTTTTATTGGGGTGTTTTAAGGTAATTAATGCTAACATAGGAAGAAAGTTACTTTTGAAGGGAAATTTAACGATAGACTACCAGTCCCAATATTACGATTACATTCCTTAAACCAGTGTTTTATTCCAGTGTTTTAGGGTTATTTTAATGCTAGAATAGGAAGGAAGTTACTTTTAAATGAACATTTAACGATAGACCACCAGTCCCATAATTACGATTACATTTCTCTAGCCAGTGTTTTTTATGTGAAGTCTTAGGGTTATTTTGAAGCTAACATAGGAAGGAAGTTACTTTTAAAGAAACATTTAACGATGGCTACCCGTCACAATATTACTATTACATTTTTTAAGACAGTGTTTTATTTCAGATATTTAGAGTTATATTTTTTACTAGAGAAATTTTAATGAAAGGAAAAACTAACGAGAAACTATTAGCTGAAGGCAGATATTTTACACGTTCAGCTTGATTTCCTTAATGAAGCACTATTTTACCCGCATAAATAACATTTCGTACCTAAATGAGTCACTTGCGTTCTTACGCTTTTGGGGACCGAGAACAACTCGAGTAGCTCACATTTCTTCACTGAGTTATGTAACGATAAAATAGTGAGTGTTCACAAGCACCTGCACCAGTTATACGCTAAGCACAGGGGTGTGGACATTTAAGTGCTATGGCTATATATTATTTTAGAAAGTGGTGCATTGGTGCGTACATCACGTTACGTCTAACCTAATGGGCCTACTGGCAATCAGCTTGTGAGAGAGATCGCTGATTGTTCCATTACACTATAAGGCAAATAAGGCAGTTGCTATCTTGGCTCTTCTTAGTTAATTTTAATGGAAGGAAAGGAAGCCATTATTATTCTAGAAAGTTAAAATTATTAGTTATCCAATTCTTTAAAAATATTTAATCGGAAAAGAATACACGAAAGATGCGTACGGGATCAAGTTTTGTCAGATGACGAGGGTAAGCTATGACGTCAGAATATTGTGACAGGCGAAAAAACTTTTAGGCGAACACAGATCTTTTAAAACCATTAAACTACGTAAATGAGTTTACCTCTCAGCTAAACGTAGATGTTGCTTAGTTTCTCGGGGATGGAAATCTTTAAAACTGAATCTATTAAACCTGATTTCCATCACATTTTTGCAGGTTGTGGACTGGCAAAATGATAAAGATATCTTGCGCTATCATTTTGGCGTGTTTAAAATCAGCTTACAGGTCTCGGTAAGTTTTGTGTTTGATATTTTTATTTTTTAAACATTTTTACAGAATTACTTTATTTAAATCTGTAATACAACTCGGCCAATTTATTTGATCTTGCTTCGGTTTTTTTGTAATTATCTAGTGGAATGTAAAAAAAAAAATCCTAAACAAGACACTAGTTTCCAGTTCCTAGGTATTTTTGTACTGCTTTTTTTAAAACTTTTTCGTCCGACTTAATATCCTTTGTTTTTCTTCTTTTTCCTTCTAACTGTAACTCCAGTCTCATGTGCATAAGAGTCGAAGGTTCAGCCTCATTTGATAAGTCTCTTTCGATTAAATCGAATTTATCACCACAACAGTTTAAGACAAAGTGACCAATGACAAAGTGGAAACTCTTTTTTTAACCCATATTGTTTCCTCATGTACCCATATTTCGCTGTGCGCCTTTTTCGTGCCACCATCGGTGTTAGGACTGTAGGTAGAAATGCTAGGCTTTCCTAATCATCCGATTAAGTCATACTTGTTCTTCGAGCAATATCAATGCGTTCAAGCATCAATGCAGGAGCAAGGTTAGAGAGAATGAGAACTCAGCATCTCCTATCGATCTTTATTTCGACTTCATTATAAACAAACTCAAAGAATGCGATTCCACCCTTACTGTGACGACATTCCGAGCGACGCATGACTGGGCATTGTGAAGACATGTACAAATGACGGGGGGGGGGGACGTCGTGGAAAGACGAAATTAGAACTTGTAAAAAATATTTCCACCTCGGTGCGTCTCTTCGTCGGTCTGGAGAAATACCGGTCATTGTAGGCACCCCCGGGGGGAGAAAATTTCAATTAATTGTCAGATACGTTCGTTTTTTCATCTTGTATGAGATCACTTGCTGTTTGCATGTCCTGCAGATTGGTTAATTTGTTCTGACTTTGTACACTTCCTTTTGTCCGACGAGTTGCAACACACACACGCGCGCGCTCGCACACAAGCGTAGTACCTAAATATTGTTCGAAACATTCAACAATTATTTAAATTTAAAGAAATCAGAAATATATCAGTTTTGTCTATCAAAACGAATTGCGATTACAACATCTTTATAATAAAAACAATGTTGGTTTTTAAAGTTCATGTTATAAACTTTTGAAACTTTTCCACTTATATAAACACCAACGTTAATAAAGTTTTGCAGTAAAAGAACAATATATACTTTCTGTCGAGTTAAATTTCTGACTTTTTCAATTGACTCAGTTCGACGTGAGGTCCCCCCACAGATATTTCCGACATTACAATCCCTCGCTTTACGGTTACCGTTGGAATTACAGACGCCACAATTCATATTTGTGACTGTCGCGTTAATGTGGTTTATAAACGATTAATAATTTAATTTCAGTATTTGCAAATGTGAAGTAAATGTGGTTCTGGGACGACGGAAATCTAATTCTCCGCTTGTCTAACTTGTAGTTTCCTGTTAACAATTGAATTATTCTACGGGGACCTGGTGGTTATTCCTTTAGTGAAATACACATGTACGTTAGTAAACTATCTTTATTTGTACACTTATATACAAGACTCGAGACGTAGGCTTCTAAAGAGGCGTTTTTATTACCTAAAGACTATTTCTACGTTCAGGTTGTTACTTTCGTTTCTCTAAAGAGTTTTTTTAACTATAAAAGACCCGAAGAGTTTTCACTATCTACGGCTAATTTCTTCTTTTATCTACATCACGTTTGACTGGCCATTTCTCACAAGTTACAAAGACTTCTTTTAAACTAAACTCTTTACTGATTTATATTCTTTTCTAATTTACAAATAAAATTTGATTTACAAATAATTTATAGTATTTTCCAGTGTCTTTATCACAACATTTCATTTCTTTACCCAAGTAAGACGCTTGGATGTGGTCGTCACAAAAACTTAAGTAGTATATTTCCTCATAAATCTTTCTGAAAGTCTGCATGATAACATTTGGTGACCATATGACAAGAACTATAAACGTAAAGACCACTACGCATGGGTAGGAAGTGTGGTTATAAACTTATTTGTGATGTGTGCGTGTTTAATTGTCACTTGTCAATTATATTTGTTGCAACTCCTGGCTTCATCCCATGGGGCTGCACCGGCCAGTACGGAGGGACATAGCCTCTTGGTTATGCGCAGGGCCGTGTACCTGCAGCCAGCATATGCTCTATCAAGGCCACAAAGAAGTCACCACTCCCTACATTCGCAATGATGTGGAAGTTGTATGTATTGTACTTTACCAAATTACTTCATAACGCCTATTTTTGAATCATTTTTCGCAAAACCTTAATCATAAAAATCGCGTATTAATTTAAATTGTGTAATATTGAAAAATTCACATTATTCCTTTAATTGTTACAAAAAAATCGGAATTATTTAGAGACAAGATAACTCTTTAACTATATTTTAACTTAGATTGTCATATAAATGAAGTAACGCTTTCAACATAAATAATACTAATTCCTCCAATTTAACCTTACGGCGTTAATAAAGTTGCGACTTTTAAAATGGCTTATTGTTAGTTATTACATTTCGACTCTTCAAACCCTTTTCTTTTTTGCTTACTATGTAGAAATAGTTTTTACACTGAATAAAATATAAATGGAAATTTAATTTCATTAGTATTAAATCTATTTACCCTCAGGTGGAGTTATGTATTTAATTTGTTTGTTACACATGTGTATTTTACAGTGTTGTTTATTTGGCAACGGGATGTTTTAGATTGTTATCCCAGTTTTGTTTGTTAATATACTAACTCTGTCTGAAATAACAATAAATCAATAATAATTACATCCACCGTTAGATTAAATGTGTTGTTTTTAACACAATCTAGGTTATGGTAGATTAAGTAATGATAGTGTAGCCTGAACTTGACAGGCCTTGTTATAAATAAATATTATTATGCCTACATCTACATCTAATATATATTTAAATGTTAAAACGTATAATAAATGTGTAAACCTTTGCAAAAGCATCAGAATGCACGTCGCTTAGAGGCTGCGTCGTATTAATATGGTAACCCGTTTGTGAATATTAAGCTTTAGAACTGTAAGCTTCAAATCAGCACAAACCTGTAGCCAACAATCTCACTAACCTATAAACCGCAAAAATAAATACTGTTGAAAGTTCAGTGATAAGAAGTGTAAAGTATTTTGTTAATAATGTTTTTATTTATGTTTGGATTTCCGATTTTAAACAATTAACGACACGGTATAATCTTATACCAGCATCGAATGTTCCGCGGTACCGAAGGCTTACGTGAAAAACGACCAGCGCCCTGACCTGTTGTCACTCATTCGATATTAGGGATTGTCGATATTTTCTAACACAGTGACTTGCCACTAATATTCGTTTGTCGCTAATGGTACCAGTAACACAATATGAAAAATGCCAGTTCCAGTGACAATGAATAGATCGGAAGTTGTCTCTGTTGTATATGGAAAAATAATGGCAGTCACTGGATGAATCGTTAGTGATATTTTACCGCGGCAGTCATTGGTTGATTTGTCGCTGTCACTGACTAAACTCTTGCTCATGGGGTAGACCATCGTACTTGACTGAAGGGGAGAGATATGGTTGTCTCTGTTGTTATTGGGCAAAATGTCACAATCGCTGACGAAAAAGTTAATGATATTTTACCACGGCTGCCATTGGTGGATTTTTCGATAACACTGGTTTTATAAGTTTTATAAGTGTGTGAGTGGATGATTTGTGTCAGGATTCACGATAGTGTCAGTGTCGTGTACTGTAGACGCAATTTCGCACTCGGTAGTTTGTTCGTTGTTTCGTAGCAGTTTATTTTTATATAAAATTAGCATTCCAAAAAAAAGCAAGGTGTGCAATCAATTTACCAGTTTGGTATGTTTGCCTGTTATTGGCACATGCAGAGCTCTCTCAATATCCCTTGCCACCGGTACTAAAGTCACCGGTAAAAGTCACTGATCCAAGCCTGGCACTGTCACTAAAATCACCGATCTGTTAAAGTCACTGGATCGACCATCCCTATTTGATATCACTGAATGCCTTCTGTTTTGCGGACACCATACTACGACATACCGACGGTACGCGTAAGGTCAGAGCTAGTAGGAACATCAGGTGGGGATTTTCTGAAATTCTAGGCTATATCTATTACAATTAGCTCTATTTCAATTACTTGATATTTGTTCGAATAATATGAAAAGTTTAAATCGGGTCATTGTTTTCGAAGCATCTTATATGATTAATATGATATATCGTCATTGATAAATGGTGAGAAATATTCGACATAATGATTTGATTTATGAAATATCTTTAAAAGTAATAATTCTAACAGTACTTGAGTCATCTACAAGCTTGTAGGTTATTATTCAATTCCTTTTATTAGTTCACACTCTCCTTAATATATTATCTTGTTTAAATTTTCAATCGTTAATATAATACCTTTTATTCATCCACTAAAGTTGTATAGCCTACATTTTTTAAATTTTGTAGAGGATGATAGTTAACGAATTTTTTTAATCGTGTTTTAAAAATCATCAAGCACTATAAACAAAGTTTTCATTAGAAGAAAAATTAGAAAACATCTATTACCATTATATTAAATTAATTATAGTAATATATTCTGAAATATAAATTCGTGGGCTATATTTAATAACTGATACAACATATTTATAATAAAATTGAAATCTAATCATTTACAGTAAATAATGTAACATAACCTGTGTGATAAAACAGCTGTTCTATAACATAACCTATAACATACGAGTAAAATCAGCTGTCGCATGAAACCATTTCGAAGATTTTTCTACATATAATATTTCTGTTCAGACACGTCTAAAGCAGTATTCACTTTGCAATATATAGGCCTACTCTAATGTTTAACGAAAACTTTGTTAATGCTTGCAATAAGTAAGAAAGATGTACAAATAACAGAACTTACAGAATAGAGTTTTATATTTATTTATACAGCGAAGCAGTAATGGAGTCGCAGCACTCTCAAATATCGATTACTTGCGCCACCACAAAACGCTTCTGCGGTATAACACCTTTTTATTGTTGCAGACATAACTTTAAATGATCCAGTACCTGCTTCGATACTCTGATAATGGTACTGCTGGAGTTATATATGTTTTCAATCAATACTGCGTTATCTTTATAAAAACGGAACGAAATATAATAGATTTGTTAGTAAATTACCGCATATCCCCTACAACTTGGCATTTTGTTGTTATTGTGTCTGATGACAAAAATAGTTTTTATTTTGGTAAAAGTTATAGGGTTGAATAGAAATAGTTAGGCATATATAGGTACAGTGGATCCAAGATTAATTTCAATAAAAAATCACTCTAAAAAAATGTCATTAAATATTTTAATGTATTGTAAAATTAATAATCCTATAAATCCTACATTAATAATCCTAAATATCCTACATTAATAATCCTAAATATCCTACATCATTAATCTTAATTATCCTACATTAATAATCCTAAATATCCTGTTAATCCTAAATATCCTACATTATTAATCCTAAATATCCTACATTATTAATCCTAAACATCCTACATTATTAATCCTAAATATCCTACATTATTAATCCTAAATAGCCTATATTATTAATCCTAAATATTCTACATTATTAATCCTAAATACCCTACGTTATTAATCCTAAATATTCTACATTTTAATCCTAAATATCCTACATTATTAATCCTAAATATCCTACATTATTAATTCCTAAATATCTTACATTATTAATCCTAAATACCATACATTATTGATCCTAAATATCCTACATTATTAATCCTAAATATGAATCATTATTAATCCTAAATATCCTACAATATTATTTCTAAATATCCTACTTTATTATTCCTAAATATCCTACATTATTAATTCTAAATATCCTACATTATTAAACCTAAACATCCTACATTATTAATCCTAAATATCAATCATTATTAATCCTAAATATCCTACAATATTATTTCTAAATATCCTACTTTATTATTCCTAAATATCCTACATTATTAATTCTAAATATCCTACATTATTAATTCTAAATTGGAGATAAAGAACTGCATTACATTTAAAGTTTGAAATTAAATCCCTATTCTGTCTCATTCCCCGTGCATTTGCAATACGCCTGGTAAACTGATTTAAAAGACCTCTTTACAAACACGGAATCTTGAGAATGTTATGAAAGTGCTTACAAGGGAACATCATTTACTTTCTCCTAACCAAAACTTCAACCCTTTGAACTTTGATTACAGGATGTTAACGAAAGTACAAGTGTGATGGCTCACTTCGACTTGCGTTCAGCTGGAAAGTTGATTTCGGCTCCAAGAAGTTAACAAAAGCCAAGACCTGAAGGTAGTTCTCGGTATTTCATTGTTTCCAAAAGCAATCGGATAATTTGGTGACTTGGAAAGTCAAATTCGGCAATCTTAAAGGGGTTCATTTAATTCTATAAGCTTGCCTGTGCTTTATTATGCTAAGTCTGAATAATAATGTTTGAGGCAAGTCAGTAAATAAAGAATTAGTGGAAATATTGTTTTAATGCGGATTCCGTAGCGGTTTCATTCAATTTTTACAGCTGCTAAACAATTTGTGCATCACACACTTTATCGGAATGTATTCCGTGATATAGAGTCGGGGTTGGGTTCTACAGAAAGTAAGTGCTTCAAATTCCAAAGAGTTTTATTACAAATATACGATAATATAATTTGTGAAACGAAATTTTTATTAAAACGTTTCCAATTTTAAGTTCATATGAAACACGCTTATATAGTCAAAGTCATATTATGTGACTCGTTGAGGCCTATAAATTAATGAGGTACACTGGCGATAATCTTCCACCCTTTCCATGAATTCCTTTGGGGTTGCTCTCAAATGGAACAAACATAGTAAAAACTATTTGTATTCTCTAAGTGGAAAACTAAATTTTTAAGACGAAAGGTTGAAAAATCTGCATATAATTTCTTGAAAGCCGAGATTGATGATGGTAAAAACAAATATCCTATGGCTGTAGCGACACGTAGCCTATGGCTGGTAGGGACACGTACTCTAAGTCTGGCAGGGACACGTAGCCATAGGTGGTATGATCATACAGCATATGGATTGTAATAACCCGTAGTCTATGCTTTATGGGACACGAGGCCAATGGCCGGTAGGGACATGTGGCCTGTGGCTGGTAGGGGCACGTACTCTAAGTCCGGCAGGGACACGTAGGCTATGGTTGGTACGATCATATAGCATGTGGTTTGTAATAACCCGTAGTCTATGCTTTATGGGACACGATGCCAATGGCCGGTAGGGACATGTAGTCTGTGGCTGGTACGAAGCAATAACTGCAAGAAAGCTAGAAGTGACATAAACGTATGACAGGAGAAATTGGGGACGGAGAGGCGGCAACAGCTGTAATAGTACGTTATATAGAAAATAATTAATGCAGAATCTAAGATATTGCGAAATGTTTGAATTATCTACATCTATTAGACCCTGAAGATTGATAATAATTTAACATTTCTTTAATTAATAACTATATTAACCAGATTCTACTAAAACCTCTATTAACGACTTCCTGCAAATGAAGTATTCACTTCTGACGCCCTCGCCCACTGACTTCCACATTTTATTTTATATTGCAATTCTCCCAACAGTGTTCTGTTTATCTTTGAACATACTTGATACCTGCTCTTGGTAGATTGTTCTATGAAAGTGCAACGTAATATTTTATAATGCGCATAATAAAATAAAGTTAATAGAGTGTGTAAAAACTGTAATTTCGTTTCGCTGACTTCGCCATAGTTCGTGTAAGACCGTTATATTCTTGGCAAAGTGTTCTATCAACGTTTATACTCTTAACTTAATCAGCGCTCACTCGATGCAAGGGTTTTTGCCGGTCTGATATCGCTTGTCTTGTGATCGAATTTTAACTAGATTAGAAACGTGTGTAGTTTGCCGTTAAAGTTTCTAATTCCCTTGCTCCGTGACATTAATCAAAGAACTTTAATACTGTAGTAATATCATACAACTATTTATACTGTGAAAGAGCTGGCTGAGTTAAATGTTAACTTATGGTTGTCAATTAATACATAATCTATATAGGTAGCAAAAATAAGATCTAACCTACTGCGTTTAAATATACTATATAGGTAGCAAAAATAAGATCTAACCTATTGCGTTTAAAGACCCATATTCTATTAAGAAATAAACCACTTTGTTACATAACACTTTAAAAAGGAGTTTAAAACAGAATGCCTTTACTGCATCCTCAATACAGGTTCTCTTTGAGTTTGGAACTTGATGGTTAAATGAACCGAGAAACATCTTGAGGATCGGAATACAAGTGACTTTAATGCTTCACTTGCTAGTTGATTACTTTTTTGTAATTGCTAGGCCTTACATGAAATAACGCTTCAAAACAAGAGCCTTGGTCTTACAATAATGATTTTAATGCTACAGTGGCTAGCTTGATAACTTACTGTAATTACTAGGCTTGGGATGAAATAACGCTTTCTATCAAGGTCCTACACTAGTGATTTTAATGACTAGTTCCATTACTTCCTCTAATTACTAGTCCTTACATGAAATAACGCTTTAAAATAAAGAGCCTTGGTCTTACACTAGTGACCTTAATGCTACACTGTAGTAGCATAAGCTACTGTAATTAATAGGCTTGGGATGAAATAACGCTTTCTATCAAGTGCCTTGGTCCTACACTAGTGACTTAAACGCTTTAGTGACGAGTTCGATGACTTCCTGCAATCATTAGGCTTTGCATAAAATAACGCTTTTTAAACAAGTGCCTTGGCCATACACTAGTGACTTTAATGCTACACTTACTTTTTCGATTACTTCCTGTAATTTTTGGGCTTGCATGTACTTATTGGGAATTTCTATAATCTTTATTACAATATATTACTAATATGAACATTTTTAATAATTATAAATCATGAAAACGTGTGTGTTTACTGAAGACAGCTTTGTGTATAAACTTGAAAGTAGAATTTTAATTACAAACTGTTATTCTCTTATCCTTTAAAAACAAGCCGGGTCCAGCGAAACATTTTTTTCAGGCAGACATAAGTATTATTCAAAACACTGTAAAACTTTTCATCTCAGCTTTATTGTTCGTATTTACTAGCGTTCCGCCAGAACGTTTCCTTTAGAAGTACTTTAAACTTGAAATATGAATTCATCTTATATTACGTTGTAAACGTAACTTTTAGCGTAATTTGGTAGACTTATATTTATGAGTATAAAATAATGTTATATAGTTACTATCTTATTATAAAAATTTAAAGTCTTGTAGGCCTACTTTAAATTACAAGCAATATTTGCTAGCATGAAAGTTACTTTAAAAAAGTCATAAAAGATAATTTATTTTAATAGCATAATAAAGGTAAAAATTACATAACCCTGGTGAGGCGGCGTAGGATTTTATAATGAAGAGGCGTCGCCTCATTAACGTAGCTTCGCGTGGTTGTCAAGACGTCTAATTGCCCCAATTCTCCCACACTAGGCCCGCTTACAATCGACAAGTTCTGCAGGCATATGCTACGAGCAGGCCCGTCAAGGCTTCTAAATCTCCGTGTTTCATTAGAGCAACGTCAGATTAAATTTGCCACTGGTGGATGAAACTTCCAACTCTGATGAGAGTGATTTTAGTTAGAATGAGAACAATACAGTACATTTTAAGAAAACCACTTATAAAAAGTTATTCATATTTTATATTATAACAAAACAGTAGGATTAAACGTTCGAAACCCTCTCTCTCTCTCTCTCTCTCTCTCTCTCTCTCTCTCTCTCTCTCTCTCTCTCTCTCTCTTTATGGGTACGTATATATCTTTTTCTATCTAACTGTCTTTCTAATTTTTATCTCTTTATCTATATAGCTAGCTGACTGTCTAATCGTCTATCTCTATTTATCTACCTAACTGTCTAATATTCTCTCTGTTTACTTATCTCTATAGCTATCTATCTAACTCTCTTTTTTATCTATCTACCTTGCGGTATACCTATAGTTTATGTATAGCGAATGTGTGTATTAGTGTGTGTGTGTGTGTGTGTATGTGTGTGTGTGTGTGTGTGTGTGAGAGAGAGAGAGAGAGAGAGAGAGAGAGAGAGAGAGAGGGAGAACTGACTCTTTCTATCTATCTATCTATCTATCTATCTATCTATGGCTTCACTCAACTAATCAAAGACGCAGATGCCTTATATTAGTGGCCAACGTTAGAGATGATGACTCCTATCAAGTACAACATTCGAACGATCACAAACATGGCTCCAGTTGTATTGAATAACTTGTTACAGATATTAAAGTAGTTTTGTTTTGTTTGAGATTGTTGTAAAGTGTGTACTAATGTTAATAGTTACCCCCCCCCCCCCCCCCGTATAGAATAGGTTACACCTGTCTTTATTTGTTCAAAAGCTAAAATTCTTGTATTTGGAAGGGTTTTGATACTTTATGAATACAGTATGCGCAAAAATATAGTAGGCCTGGTGAAACTGAATCAGCTGTAGCTGCCTTCTGTTATATGTAGAGTCATTCTTGGTAGTTTTATAGGAGACCTTTAGGAGATTTTGTTGTGTCCGAAAAATGCCTTTTCGTTCCCAATTGTTCCAGCAAGCTGACTGAACCAGCCTCTGCCTTAGACAACATTGCTTTCCTTGAAGAAATTTTTGGCAAGCGTCACATGTCCCTCAGTACAAACTTTCCTTACCGAGCCTTCCCCGATCTTACATCACCTGAACGTCTACGCCTGCCGAATGATGAAGGAAAGAAGTTTCCGTGATGACCAAGCAACCACCATCGAAGAACATGAAACAACCCCTCTTCAACAAAATGTTGCAAGACCGTTAAGAATGGTACAAGTGTTGCTTCGAAGTGAACAAAGGTCATATAGACCATGCTTATGCACGAGATTAACCGATTTAGCTTCTCTTTACTTGTCTCTGTAAAACTATACTAATAAAATAAAATAGGCCTATTACTACTATCTAAGTACTGTTATGGTTTTCACGTGGCGTATGGAGAATGTTAAAATAAATTAACATATTCTAATCATATGGGGTAGAATTTTGGGAATTTTGCATTTAATTAGCATGTGTTAGTTTGGCGGAGTGTATTTAAATACATTTTGTGTCATGTCACAAGGTAAGCGCTTTAATCGAACTTTGTTGTACAACAATCTGACGTCATCCCACAGGACAAACAGGACTCTGAGGGACGCAGTTAGTGCAAATCCCCGCATTGGGACACTTTGTATACTCCACTAAGATGGTGACGTTGGCTTCAAACAGAGTGCAAAGCTAATGCACCCTTCATGTTTACCTTACACATAAATATCTGCCCTCTGCGCACTATCTCCTATAGCAACGTTGCTATGACGTAACCTAATCTGACTAAATTTCAGAACGTTTCTGTATTCACAGCGCATCATACACGCGAAAAGAAGTGCAAAAATAAAGGTTATTTATTACTGCTCCCGGGCGCGAAGGAGCGCACGCGTTTTGGTTTCGGCCATTATTTTGTTGATAAAGTGCCAATAAGGCATCTTGCCTGATACAGCGTGTAAATCAATTCCAATAATTAATTTCGTATTTTGGAAATATGTGTTAGCTTTGGCAAAATATTTACCTTTTACTAGTTATTTCAAATAAATACACAATAAAAGAAAATGGTTTTGTACACCTTTAGTAATTCTAAACGGATTTTTATTTTTACTTGAAGCAATGTATTTCCTTGTTGTTTAACGTTCTTACATTTGTGGTTGATCTAAATATAATTGTTTCCTTTGTACAAGTATTTGAATCGACAAAATATTAAACCTCGAACAATATATTCAGGAATAACAGAAAAATAATACAAATTTACGACCCAAGAAATTTAGAATTTGCAAAAAGGAGAAAATCTTCACTTCACACAACACACACAAAACGTTTTAAAATTATTTTTTCATAAAATAAATCACTGTAGTATACTGCATTGGAATGCAGCTAGATTGTGTTCAGTCGGGGTAGATTTTGTTACGAAAAAGTAATGTTTACTAATGTGTAAAGTAAACAACAATTCAAACTGAGGTGTAAATAAATAAAACCTCCTAGCTACAAATAAAACTTTAAATATAAACCAGCTATGCACATAACCTATATATTGCAAAGAAATCATCTTCAGAGGAAATTATTACAAAAATAAATCGTTAACCTTTGTAAATTAATATTAAATTGGTCGACAGTTATTTTTGTAATATTTTCTTTCTTTGCAATTAATATGTAGACCTACATAATGGTTTAAATAAAAAGTTTCATTTGTGGTTACGAGGTTTTATTTATTTAAAATTTTAAAAAACGAGGTAAACAGTTTAAAGCTTTAAACTCAGCCGCCTTGTTCCGTGCAGAAATTTAGAAACGTGTACCAAAATGGAGGTCACATCATTTAGAAACAACTTGGTCACTTTGGATACCTTATTTTGTTCGGCTTTTGTGACCAAATCTACCCTAACCGGACATATCGTAGTTATAATCCAATGTAGTATAATATAGAAAATCTCTTTTATAAGAAAATCTTGGCTTTCAAATGCTGTTTATGTATTGCTATGTGAAGTTCATTTTGTCCTTTTGAAATTATAAGAAGTTTTTAGGTATTGGCACTGTGTTTTATTATTTTCTCAGACTTTCTTCTCTGCTATGTATAACCCCTAATACGTAGAACGTGCAGAAATGAAACAATTACCAAACAGTTTCTACTAGTAGTCTACATGCTAGGAGATAAGCAAGAGTTGATCTATGAAATGACACTGTATGAACTGACCTTTAACAAGGTCAAATATTACACTAAAAACTTTATAAACACTAATTTTCAATGACATAATTTCATATTACGTCTGACATTCTTACTTTTTGGATGTAGCTGCCGTAATCTTATATCAGATAATCACTAAGCTATTTTAGAATCCCATATTGTAATGTTTAACTACAGTGACGTCAGCATAAAGATTTGAAGGCACTTTAATTCCGCGCAAGTAGTAACCACATCGAACTTAATTACAAGATGGCGAGATTAGGGCTGGGTAGATCGGAATAGCTAGAGATTTGCATGAGCGGGTAGTATATGTAGCACTATTGGCCCTTGGAATTATACGGCGCCATAAAACGTCTGTCTTTGAAAGGGAGAGAAAGGGTTGTGAAGGGGTTGGTTGTCGCAGCTCCCACGGGACATATCTACGTTTATCGAAACAAGTACTTCTTAAAGAGATATAATCCTGTCTAGCAATAGACATAGTCTATTTATATTCCGCTGCACGTGTCACGTGGCTGAGCTTAAAGAAAACCGAGCAATATGTAAACTTATATGTAAATACATAACTTTATTTCTTAATCAAAATGTATCAAACGTCAAATTCTTATAACTTCGGAAAAGCAAGTTTGCGAGTTACGGTTAGTTTTCCCCTATGCTTCAACTCCTCCTATGAAATAACATCGTACTGAAAGTTTGGGGTGTTAATTTTGGCTTAAAGCGCGTAAACGTTGATTTTGTTAAATGGTCTTTGTTGGTGAAAAAGGGAACAAACTGGTCCCAAAACATTGTTTTTGAGTAATTGAAATAAGTTCAAAATGTGTCCCAAATTTTCAGTGCTTAATTGGCCGTTATTAACTGCAGACCCCTAATAATCTGAATAGTTAATTCAGCCTCCCGATGAAAAAGTCAATATAAGGAATAATGAGGTTAAGCTATAAATAAATAAATAACTGCACACGAATCCACAAAATAATATAACCAACTTTGTTGTCATACGGTTTAATGATTTATCTCATTATTACAACTGCCGTTAAACTCGTAAAATTGTAAGTGTTACTGATGATGATGGCATAAGTCATTGAAACGCGTATGACGAAAAAGTCAATGTTTCCTTTAGTTTAGTTTTCACAAGAACTCACAGAAGCATCTGTAGCTTCTACTTGTGTTAAACTTTCACATAGCTTTAAAGTACCAGTGTCGGTGTGAAGGGATATTTAAAAATACTTTCTGCTAAATCAATAAATTGGGACATACCACAGGCCCGAACGATCCTCTCGAAAATGGCTGACTTCGTTGTGCGTGGTCACTCTTAAACGGGGGGGGGGGGGGTTGTAATTGTACAAGCACGCCGTTGTGATATTATATTGCTTCCTTCTTGCGACCTAAGTAAAGCTTTTCTCAGCATTTTTCTCTCTGTAATTACTAGTTTTCCGATCAGAAATATTTCTTTAACTTGAACTTTTTAGAATGATTCTACTGCACAGTTTGCAGACAGAAAATATTATTTTAGTTCTTTCTAATAAAACATGTTTTTATTTAATTTTGTCAGTATTCTGGATAGTTTTGTTTATAGGTATTATGGTAATTTTAATGCTAAAGTTAGATCAATTTGTAGAATTAAAAGTAAAATGCTGTTAAATTTAATAGTTAATAGTAAATACCAGTAATTTTTTATAACATTGCACATAATTTGATTCACTACAACCAATTGTATATAGAAATGAAAGAATCTATTGATAGTTTTAGTACATTGTTGTACGTTTCGATTCCCAATCATAGCCCTCTTCAGCGGCTAAATAATTTATTTCTAGTTTTATTCGTTATACAATATAATGTGAATATATTAAATACGAGTGTTGTACGAGTACTACTGTTGTGTGATGGGTAATATTATAGAACCAATGTAAGGGCTTTCGAAAGGACTTCAAGTGGAAATAGTGACGTAGGGGATTGTTGATTATTAAACTAATTAGGACTTGTTTCTTTATTGGTCGTAATAGATTGAATAAATCCCAAACTATAAACATATGAGGCATGATTGGTTTTGTTGCCGCAGGTTATTAAGCTTAGAAGTTGTTATTTAGGAAACTAAAGAAAATGCAAAGAAATACAGTAACATTTTGAATTGTGAAACTCACTAAAAACTATTTTCAGTAAAACCTAACCCATAAAAATGCATGGTGTTTTTTGTGAATAAATCTACTACTTTATCTTCTAATAAAAAAATATTGTTTTCAGAGTTTTTACGAGATTTTAGGATTATACTAAACTATTCGGTTCGATCAAAATGTCAAATTTATATCTTTATTAAATGCTTAGGTTAAACCTAATAAAAACAAATATACTTTTGATAATTTTCTACTTTTCCGCTAGGATTTATATTCTTATTTTTATTTTGAGTGTCATAATTAACTGCCAATCCTACCATTGACCCATTCTCTACTGATGCTTTTCACAGCACCTCCATCAGTCTGAACTGTTCGTAATAAGTTGACTGATGAAGGTGCTCCGAAACGCGTCCACGGGTAGTGGGACGATGCTAGGATTGGCAGGTAATTATGATACTCAACATAAAAATAAAAACAATTATTTTTGCAAATAGGCCTGAATAATTAATTTACAGATAGAAAAGGGTCCCTAAATAAGCCTTTAAATATAGAAAGTATGCTGGGAATAATTAATTTTGTTACATTTCATGCAAGTTATTATTTTGTAAAGTTGGAGATTTTTGGAGATTTGAAAAGGAAACAAAACTATTTTGAAACTACTTAAACAAGGGAGCGTATAAACACCAACGCACTTCACGACTTGCGTAGTGATGGTGTTTGCTCTCATAGGGACTTGTGTTTGCATTCCCAAGAAATCATACAACGCCACTCAGTTTCAAGAAAAAGGTTGCAACGTCTTCCAAACCTTAACAATACATCTGGTTTGCTGGCCAGTGTAAATAATGGACTCAGTCGAAGAAGTTGTTTTTTGTCACAACAAAGTCTTCATCTAATTGGTCGATTGTTGGCCCCTCCTCATGGCTTTGAGTTAGTCGTAGACAGTTTACCAGAACCGGTCGTGAAGTTTGCTTTGTTTAGTTTATGTTTTAGTGTTTTAATTGTTTGTCTTTACAAATATTCCTTACAATAGGGCAAGTATTAAACTAAACATTTGCGGTTGTATGATCTGTGGTTTTATTGTAACAAATCTGTCAGACAATTATACCATTATATAGCCTACTTCGGTACACTTGCTTGGTTTTAGATATATCTATATATTACTTCCAATTCTATACAGAGCACAGTAATTATAATTTATAAACAATAATAAACCTTGCTATAAATATTTGGTAATTGTGAGATTTAACGGCCAAATACGATATTTTGGACATTTGTACAAAACCGCCAAATAGTACGATATCCACAAGACGTTTTGTTGTATTGCCCTCAGAAAGTTATTTTTTTTCAATTTAAAGTAGGGCAGGAGGCATAAGTTGTGCATCGGCCGCGGAGTGATACGGTGACGTCACGCATACCTTAAGCTACGTCTGTAGATATTTGAGAAACAACGTATTTGCTTAATTTTTATGGTTTCTGCATACTTATATTTAAATATACTTATAAAGTCTCCAATTAGGATAGATTTGGTTTTAAATTTATACATTACTATATACCTATATTAAAATATACCTAAAAAGTGTCCAATCAGGTTAGATTTGGTTTTAACTTTATACATTACCTTAATGGTTTAATATAGATTGTTAGAACCAAATCTATCCTGACTGGATAGTTCATACGTTATAGTTATTTGAAATATCACCCTCCCTGGCAATAACAAAAATAATAGTTATCAATAGGCTATAGCTACAGAACATGTTTTTTATTCATAAATTTTAGATTCCTAAAACACCAACTACAGTTGTGACGTCACTGTATCACTCTGCGGCCGATGCATTACTCAATCACTACAGTTGTGACGTCACAAAAAATTGTATCACTACGCAGCCCATTCACAACTTATGCCTCCGCACTGATTTTTTTACCCTACTTTAAATTGAAAAAAAACTTTCCTAGGTCAATAAAAAATATTCTTGTGGATATCGTCCTCTTTGGGGGTTTTGAACATTTTTCTAAAATATCGTAGGAGGCCGCTAAATATCAAATTACCAAATATTTAAATATGTTAAGCAAGGTTTTATTGCTGTTTATTTATTATATTTCATTTGTTTATTAAAGGAATTGGATACACGTTTTCACACATTCTAAACAGTGTTTATCAAAATTACTAAATTGTCTTTATAGTCTCGTAAACCGATCCTTTTTTTCAAGTAAGGCTACGAGGCACAATAATTAATTACTAAATAGGACTAAATTCGTGTATTCCTTTATAACTAGTAATGCTTTCGAAGGCCAAGCGAATCTTCTCAACCCATTTTCTAGTTTACCATTTTTCGAAATCACATAAACACTTACTTTAAAAAATTGCTTAATAATAAAAATCAGTTTAGACCGAAACTATGTCCACCTAACCTCAAAGGTCATAGCACATAAATTGTGACTAACGGAGACCATAAAATGCTTTCAAAGACAATTCTAGTTATCCAGCATTGTGTTGAGCGAAACAAGTTGTATAATACATACAAAAATAGCTTCCAATTCTAAAACCCGTTGCCTTTAGGCCTATTTATGAATTGTTTGTTATTGAGTAGTCATGGCAACAGACGAATTTCACATAAATTGTGCGATATTAACAGTAAATGCGATTGATGTGTTTGGCGTAATCACTCAAACATGAAACCAAAACTGTGGTATTTGGAGCAGAACTATATATATATATATATATATATATATATATATATATATATATATATATATATATATATAAATATATATATATATATATATATATATAAATATATATATATATATATATATATATATATATATATATATATATATAGGTATATATATATATATATATATATATATATATATATATATATATATATATATATATATTACGTTTACATGTTCTATTACCCGTTATGCAAACATTAGCTATAACAATTATGTTAATTTATGCAGTTATACAATCATATCATACTTTACATTAACGCAATGTTATGATTACCAACATTTATATTATCGTTCATATAAGGTTGTATTCACGATGTTATGTCTTCTAAGTTATGAATCATGCAGAACATGTTTTTCCCATTGGGAGGGGGGGGGTTGTTGGTGTTGAAATTTTAAAAAGTGTGTATTTGAGGTAGACTTCATCAATTCTGATTTTGGTCGTTTTTATATTTATTACTCTAAAGTATATTCTAATCCAGAAACCACCCACAGGCTCCACGACGTATTTACGTAGAGGTTAAAGTTACGTTAATTTTACAAACATTACCTCATTAAGGCCACTAAGTCTACAAGCATAGCTCCTTTAGGGAGGCTATATCACGTATGGCCACACTTATATTTAAATAACGCTATAAAGTACCTAGTTGTATTTGATTTGATTATATAAACCATTGTATTGAGTTTCGTTTTTAATGTAAATACTTGCGTAGGGAAATATAACGTGTCTGGTAAGAGTAGTTCTGTTTTGGCCTAATAAAGTATAACCTACGTCCATTTTATGGCACTTGGAGTTTTTAAGGCTCCGTGTATTTGAAAATTTATATTATGTTTGTATTTTTTCTATTTTTTACTTTACTTACTATTTAAGGTTTGCATCATTTAAAACTGTTTTTTTTTCTTTAGAGGCTAACTCTACTACTAACATGTAAATATGCACTCCTTGTCAAGTATTACCTTGCTAGTACCCTAGTAATTTAAAACTCCATCACATCAAGGACTATTTGTTAGTCTATGAATAATCTACAGGCCTAGCCTACATTGCAAAGTTACTGACAGATAATAATTTTCCTCAGAAATCTCTCTCTCTTCCTCTCTCTCTCTCTCTCTCTCTCTCTCTCTCTCTCTCTCTCTCTCTCTCTCTCTCTCTCTCTCTCTCTCTCTTTATTTCTCCCTCTCTCTCTCTCTCTCTCTCTCTTTATTTCTCCCTCTCTCTCTCTCTCTCTCTCTCTTTATTTCTCCCTCTCTCTCTCTCTCTTTATTTCTCCCTCTCTCTCTCTCTCTTTATTTCTCCCTCTCTCTCTCTCTCTCTCTCTCTCTTTATTTCTCCCTCTCTCTCTCTCTCTTTATTTCTCCCTCTCTCTCTCTCTCTCTCTCTCTCTCTCTCTCTCTCTCTCTCTCGTGTATGTACATCTACATTTTAACGTACCTATGTATAACATAACGAGGTCATTCGAATGACTTGTCACAGTAGAGGTAATTATTGCTACGTAATTGTGCCACTCATCCCTTGGGCGCCAATTATAGCATCACAGTTGTACTAATCTTACCCTAGTCCCTTAGTTCCTTGACGTCTTAGCGCCAGCAGTAAGTATCTGCCTGACCTATCTGGGAGGAGGTTCTGGGTAAATAATTCTACACAACTCATTCATTTAACTTTTATACTTATTTAATATTAACTTAATAATGAGAAACAAGTTTGGCGAATCTCATCGAACTTCCTAAACACTTGTATTATCTTAACATTGCTTGGCGAAAATCTGTGTAATATATTGTGGCGGCCCCCCAAAATTATAAAGGAAGGATACATGTAAACAGATAGTTACTTTGGGAAACTTAAAGTTTTACTTAAGTAATTTATCACAAGGAGTGGTCGAACCCAAAGTTATAAAGGAAGGATACATGTAAACAGATAGTTACTTTGGGAAACTTAAAGTTTTACTTAAGTAATTTATCACAAGGAGTGGTCGAACCCAAAGTTATAAAGGAAGGATACATGTAAACAGATAGTTACTTTGGGAAACTTAAAGTTTTACTTAAGTAATTTATCACAAGGAGTGGTCGAACCCAAAATTATAAAGGAAGGATACATGTAAACAGATAGTTACTTTGGGAAACTTAAAGTTTTACTTAAGTAATTTACCACAAGGAGTGGTCGAACCCAAAGTTATAAAGGAAGGATACATGTAAACAGATAGTTACTTTGGGAAACTTAAAGTTTTACTTAAGTAATTTATCACAAGGAGTGGTCGAACCCAAAGTTATAAAGGAAGGATACATGTAAACAGATAGTTACTTTGGGAAACTTAAAGTTTTACTTAAGTAATTTATCACAAGGAGTGGTCGAACCCAAAATTATAAAGGAAGGATACATGTAAACAGATAGTTACTTTGGGAAACTTAAAGTTTTACTTAAGTAATTTACCACAAGGAGTGGTCGAACCCAAAATTAACGGGTTCATTTTGTTTTTGAAGTTAGTCTTGGTACCAATGTGAAAACCTGGGTTAAAGTTGCAGTTAACATGATTACGTCACTGGTAAGGGAGTACTGTAGCGACTACACTAAAATTAGAAAGGATGAATGTAAACCGATAGGAAAATGTTGCAGGTGTACTAAAGAAAGAGTTAAGCACGTGGCGGAAATAAAAGAATCTTTCCTAGCACCTAATTGTTGGGGCAAAAATCTGTTGCTGGGGTTTACCAGAAATTTGGTTACTAAGGTTTCGAAGTGTTGGCGCTAACTCATCTCAGTATAAAAGTGAAGGTTTGAAGTGTCCGTGTCTAGCTCTCCTAGTATTAATATAATTATAAGTCTAAATAAAGTTAATTTATAGGTGAAAAAACAGTGTATTCGATAATAGGAAATAACTGACCTAGTTCCCAAAATATTATAATATTTTGAGATAAATATATATCTCGGGTCGCAATATGGGCACCGAGCTGCCTAACTAGGCCTATATCTTTTATTAGGCTTAATAAAATAGATCGGCAATTTTTTAAATTTATGATTAGTATTAAAATTATTTAGATTAATGATCTTTATAAATCTTTACAAAATTGTAAAAAAATGTCTTTTAAACAATTTAGAATTTCTTCGCAATAAATCTCTTACAGGCCTACTTTAAAGTCAGTGCGTTGTTCGACCAAGGATGGGTTCTTCCTGTGTTGCTCTTTGGCGTCGGTATGGGTATTCTGTCTGCTTCCTATGGTTAGGTCTGAAAATTTCACTTCAGCCTCTTCCCTATATACTCAATGAATAATACTTTATTCGGAGATCACTCTACAACCAGTTATTCATTAAAATATTGATTAATTTCTATATCCACTCCACGTAGGCCTATCACTTTCCAGTTCCAACCTTACAACCTGACGACTTCCTTGTTCCGCCGACGCTCACTTCATTCCGTGTTTACGCACTGCAGTCTGAGCACCTTATGCCCTCTTACAGACCACCTCTGCCTTCAGGACATTCTCTCTTCTTGTGCACTTTCCTGTGGGGCCAGCTGGGTTTTCTAAAGGTTTATTTCCCTTGTTTCAAAACTTTCAAATGAATGGTGCTTCTTATTTTGCTCCTTACTCCAAAGTATTCTCTTGTCCTAATCACTAACCATAAACAAATCAATCCTTACCTGACCCTGCTTACATTACAATTGTGTTTTACCAGCCTAAACAATTAATTTTTACATGAAATTTTATTTCTAAAGGCATGTGTTTTATTTGTTATAACACCCTATATCCAAATTACCCATATTTTCCTTCTCACTCACCCCTCTCTATATCTCCCTTTCTTTTCTCATTTCCCCTCTTTTTCTTATTCACTCTCTGTATCTATCTACATCTCCCACTCATACACTTCTTATTCTTCCACTCAAACGTTCTTGACTATCTCTAAATCTTTCTCTTACTCCCCATCTCCTTCTAGCTTTACCTTCTAACCGAACTGATTTCTCTCTCCTCTTCTCATAGTCTGTCTCTCTCTTTTAACATTTTATTCCTTCCGTTTTCTTTAAATACCTTTCTGTCTATTATTCGCTTCATCTATTTTTATCCTATAACTATCTATCTAAAACTCCTACTTGCTCACATTTTCTATTCACTTTCCTCTCCCTCTCTCTATCTATCTATACCCTATCAACTACTTATTCAATCTTTCTATCATTCTATCTCAGTATCACACTAATTCTCTCTCTCCTAATCTCTTTATACATCTCTTTCTTTCTTAATTATTTTCTCTCTTCACTCTGTCTCTCTGGCTCAATCCCCTCACTCACATTGTTTTTATCCCGTTTCTTCTCGCCCAACTCTACCTCCTCTCTTCTCCTCTTCTCTCTCTCACTCTACCTATTTTTCTACTCTTTTTACTATCTCCCACTTGCTCCAATTCTCTCTTTACCCTCTCTCGTCTGTCTATTTAAATATTTGAATCTCCCAATGGATCACTCATATTCCGCCCTACTAATTTTTTCTCTTAGTCGTTCCATATCTTCTCCCCTTGCTTTGACCTCACTCCCCTCTCTAACATATCTCTCTCTCTTATTCCTCATCTATTTTTATTTCTCACACACATATTTTCTATTTCTCCCCCTCTACCTATCTCTCCATTACCTCTGATTATCTATCTCTTACTCTCTTTACTTACATTTTTAATCGCTCTCTATTTATCTCTTTCTTATTATCCCTTTCCTCCCTCTCTCTCTCTCTCTCTCTCTCTCTCTCTCTCTCTCTCTCTACCTGTCTATTTCTCTTTTACCATCAATATATTTCTTTATTTATCCCCTCTCTATGTATCTATTCTTTTACTTCTCTTATTCGCTTCCGCTCTCTCTCTCTCTCTCTCTCTCTCTCTCTGTCTTTTAGTCTCTCTCTCTCCCTCTTTTTATCTATTTCTATTTCTGTCTTAATCTACTCACATTTTTTTTCTCTTCTCCCTTTCTCGCTCCTCCACTCTCCCCCCCTCTCTCTCTCTCTACCTCCTTCTTTTACCCTTTCTCTTTTTATTCCCTTTTCTTTTCCCCAGGCTTGTGTACGGGTGCATAGTTGTGTTTCATAGCTTACTTTATCTATTACTAGTAAGAATTAACACTTCGGCAGTACACTTCGATCCTAAAATGTATACTTACATCAGACTCTCCTAATGTAAAACCTGACCTTGAGTTAAAGAAAGCGGCTTTAAAGACATTGACTCCCCTTGTCTGAATGTAAATGAAGCGTCGCTATATTTTGTTTGGGTTGTGTCACGTGACATCGTATGATCGCGCCAAGAGACACTTACTTACATTAACACTTACTTACAAGCATTACCTTGAATAGGCTTATGCTTTAACTGGTAGACGTTTTAACCTCTTCCATTCCAACGTTTGTTATAAACTTTAATTTAAATTTCACAAATAAATCGCTTAAAAGTCGCGAACTGTTCCAGTTGGACTCCCTGCTTAGTTCGGTTCATACGATATTTACAGGGTTAGTTTTAAGAACATCTCGAATGTTTCTAAGTTTGCAAAGTCTGGCGGAGCGTTGCGAGATATTAAAATCAAAGTTTGCCAAGTTTATTGTAAGACGCAGGTTGTGAATAATTAATAGGCCTGTATAAATACATTTTCCGGGTCACGAACATTTATTATTATATCGTGTTACATTTTCGTAACAAGATTGTAGGTTTGAATAGCGATTGCTGAACTTAAATATGACAAAATGTTGTCGGATGGTATGATTTGTTATCACAGTATCTGGTAATGAAAAACTATTTAGTTCTTTTTTAGTAAATAGGTTTTAAACTTGACTAAATTGGAGTTAGAAATTTTAAATTCAACACAAATAAACTTATTTTCCCCACAAAATCTGTTTAACGTTTTTAAAAAGATAATAGCGCTCTGAAAAGTAGATTGGGGGGGCGGTATTTAATTAAGATACGAAATTCAGTTAACACAGAACGTAAAACATTTCCTGCTATTACAAAACACTTCCACTATGGCAGGTATCGCGCAGAGCGATCTAAACAAAGGGAGGGACTTAACACCTATCACGGAGCCATAAAGCTGGAAACATTCTGTCTTCGCGGGAAATGCAGGAGAGACTTTATGTAAAGATATTAGATATTGTCAAGATTTTGTTGCCCCTTGCCTGTCAGACTGCAATAGACGCGTCTTCACTGGTTGCTTTAGCGATACCGTATTGTAGCGAATAACAAGTTCCGTGTTGTGACGTCATTTCACAGTCCAATTATTGTCGACTCTATAAGGTTTTGTTTTCAGTCAGGATCCCTTTGGAATGGAATATTGCGCGCTTTAGGCCAATGCAGCGTCTCGAGCAACATTTCTTCTCTTCCAGTCGTACTCCTATTGTAACAAAAGTTTATGGTATCTAACAGAAACTGTTGGAGGTGTATAAACTAGTATTAAACGTTGCGAATGAAAGATATGTTTAGAGACCTCTTATGAATCCATGATTAAATAGAGCTGGTAAAGCGAGACGGCGTTTTTAAGGCCGGTTTTACTTTAATGAATCCAAAATTGACCCTAGGTTCTTATTTTATATTCTGAGTCGACAAGATGGCAAAAACCCACTTTGACGTTGTCTATCGTGTAACAGCCCCGAACCTTTGTATTAGGTCTAGTGGTTAACCGCTCTATACACTCAATAGGCCTCAGTTGAATATACAATCGTTACATAAATATAATTACACAAAGTTGTAGTCAACGTTGACATTATTTATTGTATTGTCGTTTAATAAGAACATATGCCCGTCAAGGATTAATCTATACGCATTTTTAGTTAAATATATATGTATTTCAGTCAATGTTATTACCTATCTTTATTCAAGAGCAGGTGAGAGAATTTAATGAGTGCAGTTGTAAGATTGCCACTGGGAATGGGAGATATTGCGATATTGCATTACAATCTCCTGCGCATACTTTTCTCTGAAATTCCAATGTCGATGATGCAAAGCCTTATTATATATTGCGTTAAAATCTCTTGCGCATACTTTTCTCTGAAATTCCAACGTCGAGGACGCAAAGGCTGACCATAGGCCTAAATTGTGGTAAAATCCCTTGGTCATATTTTTTTGCTAAATTTCCAACGTCGAGGATGCATAATAATTGGTTCTGCATACATAACCTAATTTATGAAAAACTATTTCCTGTTAATTAAGATTTGGTGAGGCGGTTGGTGGTCTAGTGAGAAGAGCACTTGACTCAAAGTCCTGGGTTTCACCCACGCTAGTGCTCTGTTCAGCCCCCCCGTCGACTTGGCCTGAGACAATGGGTGTCTAGCGTCAAAACCAAGGGTATGTATTTTTTTTTTTTCACTTGGGAGCGGCTTTAAGCTGCCCGAAGCACCGCTACCTTAGGTTTATTGTACTTACCTCCCTGATCTAGTCAAATAGCCCCTTCCCTCTTACCAGGTTTAGGAGTTTCCTGACTAGTGTTTTACCTTCAGCATCCACTTCCAGAGCTGTGCTATCACCAAAGAGGTTGAAGCGCCTCTCGGCAAGTGCTTCACATCTATAAATGATGTGTGTGGCAGTCTCCAGTTCTTGCCCGCATAATCTGCACACTGGTTCATCTTTGAAGATACCCATATTATGCAGATGTTTCCTTAGTCCACAGGGTGTCGTGAGTAGACCTGTGGCTATCCTCAATTCCTGCTTAGACAGATAGATTAGACTCTCCTGCAGCCCCAAGGAAGTTTTCCTAAGGGTTAGCTTACTGTGTCTCATTCCTTCAGCCCTGACCCAGTGCTCACAGTGTCTTTCAGCCATCCACCTTCGCACTGCAATCTTGGCCATGGATTTGGAAATACCTACCGCCGGCTCCGGTCCAATCAGGGGAGTCGAAGACCCCTCTCTGGCCAGTGCATCTGCAGCTTCATTTCCAAATATTCCCCTACGCCCTGGCACCCAACCTATCTTGATTTGATTGTACCTTGCCATGGCTTCTAGGTTATTTAGGCACTCCCTGACTATGGCCGAGGTGACCACATAACCGTTTAGTGCCTTAATTGCTTCCTGACAGTCAGAGAAAATAGCAATCCGGGTCCCGTGTATTCCCCTTCTCGCTATCTCTCCCACACAGGCATTTATAGCATATATTTCGGCCTGAAAGACAGAGGTATGCCTCCCCAAGGAAAAAACTAGTTTTACCCTTGGGTTTTTACAATACACCCCCGCTCCAGTGCCGAAGTCCATCTTGAAGCCATCTGTGTACCAGATCTGAGCTCCCAATGTTACTGACCCTGACCATTCCATCATAGTTTGGTGGGCCTGGTCAGGTGCAAACGTCCGAGTAAGGTGGTCCCTGCCCATTTCCAAGACGGGTTCTTTGACCACGCACTCGATACTCATATGTCCCGAAACATCTGGGAGATTAGCCCAGTTGTTCGAGTTACGCAATCTCCATGCCGCCAGCCTCGCCTCTCCCCTAATGACAAGCTCAAGGGGAGGGAGGTTAAGCATTACTTCCATTGCTGCACCAGGTGTAGTTGACATCGCTCCCAGTGTGCACAGACAGGCCAACCTCTGGATAGAGCTCAGTTGAGCTCTTGTCTGTGCCTGGTTGGCCTTTGTCCACCACACCAGAGCTCCATAGGTAATCATAGGTCTTATCACCCTCAGATACATCCAGTGCATCATTTATGGCTTCAGTCCCCATTTCTTACCCACCATTCTTCTCACTGTCATCAGGGCCCTTTTGGCCCTGTTAACTGTCCTTTCAAGATGTGGGTTCCAGGTGAGTTTCCTGTCCAGAGTAACTCCCAGGCACTTCACCTCCTCCACAAACTCAAGGTATTCACCAAACAAGCGAGGCATCCTGGTCGTCAGATCTTTTCGCTGTCTGGTGAAGTTAATAAGAGCAGTCTTTTTCGGATTTACCCTAAGGTTCTCCTTATTACACCACTCTTCAATCAGTCGTAGAGGATTTCTGATTACCAGAAGGACTGTATCAGGGAATCTGCCCAGGATCAGAACAACTATGTCGTCCGCATATCCCAGACAGAAGTACCCCTGTTCATTCAGGAGTTCAATAAGGTTGTCAACCACTAGGCACCACAACAGACGAAAGAGAACCCCCCCCCGTGCACAGCCCAGACTTGTCTCCGCCCTTCTGACCTATCCTGCCACCTCTACAGAAACTTCTGTTTGTTAACATGGAAATTATCCAGCCACAAGTGGTCGCATCTACTCCATGACGACTTGCACCATTTACCACTGAGGGGTTATTGAAAGCCCCTTCAATGTCGAGGAAGGCACCAATGGCACAACCTTTCTTAGCGATCATTGGCTCTATCCTACCAACCACTTGGTAGAGAGCTCCCTCGCAGGATTTCCCCGGTTGATAAGCATACTGGTTCCAATGCAGTGGTTTTATGGCCAAAGCACCCCCCCCCCTAATATGCCTATCAACCAGTTTTTCAAGTCCCTTAAGAACAAAGGACATGAGAGTAATAGGCCTGTATCCTTTCCCTTCTGATTGTTTACCGGTAGGCTTAGGTATAAAGACCACCTTACTAGATTTCCAGGCTGCAGGCACATGCCCTAGAGCAATGCTTAGCCTGTATAATTTAGTAAGTACCAGCACCAGCAGGTCCATTCCCTGCTGCAGCAGCACAGGATAGATCCCATCTGGACCTGGAGATTTGTAGGGTTTAAATGTGTCTATAGCCCATCTTACCCTTTGTGGAGTTACTATCCTCCTTGCCACTTCCCAGTCCTCCCTCTTACCACGTCTTGTGGAGGGTTTGTCAACTGGTTCAGTGTCTGCTCCCCCAAGTTTTCTCAGAGTGCTGCAAGGGAAATGTGTTCTGATTAATTCTTCCTCAGTTTCCCCTGCAGTTTTTGTTATATTTCCCAATGGGGTTCTTAGCATCCCCACCGCGTTAACTGGGTCCTTTGAGAGCATTTTATGCAGTCGTGCCCCTTCCCGAGTTTCGTCAATCTATTGACAAAACTCCTTCCAGGACTAAAACTCCTTCTCTATTTGCCCTATTGTATTCAGTTAGTGTTTTCCTATACTGGTCCCACTCTCCGTTCTTTTTTGCTCTATTAAAGAGTCTCCTGGTGGTCTTCCGAAGTTTGGCTAGCTTCTTGTTCCATCATGACGGATCCCCTACTTTTCTCCACTCACTGAGAAGGCAGTTATCAGTAAAGGACTCTACTATAGCCTCGCCAACCAATGTGGCAGAGTCTTCTAGCTCTCCCCTCCCACCATACTCCAATCCCGCCTCCTCAATCCGAACACCCAGGTCCCTCCTGTAGGAGTCCCAGTCTGTTCTTCTTGGATCCCTTGTTGGCCGAAGCATGGGTGGATTTAGGGAGATATCATACCTAATATGTCTGTGGTCAGAAGAAGATGGTTCATCTGACACATACCAATGTAGTACATACCTAGCCATCTGGTTCGATGCCACCACAATGTCCAAGACCTCCCGTCTGGCCCTAGTGACAAAAGTCGTCTCTTCCCCCTGATTTAAGACTAGTAGATTCTTAGAGCTAAGATAAGCTAAAAGTTTCTCACCTCTAGTATTGGTACCTGTACTTCCCCACGAAGTGTGATGGGAGTTAGCATCCATCCCCACCAGCAGCTCCTCATCCATAGCCCCGCAGTGCTCGACCAGCCTCTTCAGCTCTTGTGTCGGTAGAGCCCCCGCGTAGTCAAAGGGAAGATATGCCGTGGCCAGGTTCAGTCTCCTCATCCTTCCCTCCGCTCGCAGCTCCACCATCCCTGCTATCAAGTCCCTGCAGCAGAAGTCCGTTAGTACAAAAGCACTCAACCCCCTCCTGACCAGGATAGACGTCCTGGGAACACCGGAGTTCTTATCATACAACAAATTACCTCCAGACGTCGCTAGCCCGCATATGCGTCCTCCAGAAATCCATGACTCCTGGATGAGAATCAAGTCCACCTCTCCCCTGTCCAGCATTCTACACACGACAGCACTAGCTACTCTGCTGTGCTGTAGGTTCACTTGGAGAAACTTGATCATTGTTCTGCTTACTTAACAGTTGCCTGGGTCCGCAAAGCAGCCCCAGGACTAGAGAGCACCTTGAACGTGGCCTATCTCAGCCCCACATTCACCCTCAGGTTGTTATTCCGCAGTACCTTGAGGGAGCCCTCTCCTATACACAGGATAAGGGTAAGACCTGCATCCTCCCTTTTCCTGACAATCACCTTCCAAGTATCCTGAACTATCCCAGTGTTCTGGGTTTAGACCACCTTCAGGATCTCTTCCGGCTCCTTGTCATTGTAGGGTTTGGGCACCCACATTGAAACTTTTGCAATGCAAAAGATCTCCTTAGGTGGCCCTACCCTCAACTTTACCCCCCCCCCCCCCACTCGCTGGGCAGGGCCCGAAGGACCCACTCCAGGCTCTCCTGTGAGGACCATACAACGTTTACAGCCCCCCTCTCAAAGTACGCTGTCCTAAACCCTCTGTCCCCACTCTCCGTCTCAGCGGACAGCAGTTCTGAGAAGAACAGCTCCTCCAGCTCCAACTCCATCTCTTCCGATAGAGTTGAATAGAGAGTTGACTCTCTGGGTAACTGACTGGGACAATGGCTAGCTTTTGCTGAAGGGTATCGCCGTATGTGCCCTAAGACCCTGCAAAATCCCCCCTTGTCCCAGCTTCGCTTTCTTCTTTCCTCCCTCCACTGGAGAGGGATTGGAAGTCGAACTCCTAGGCCTTTTGGGGCTGGAGTTTGGTACTCTTGGTTGATTGCTTCCCACCTTGTTGCACCTCACCCCTCACAACATCCAAGCCCTGGACTTTAACAAGCTCGGCTCGGTTTTGGCCTCCCCTTCGTTTTGTACTCAGGATTATTGGCCCTCTCGCTGCTCTCGCCTGATCTCTTCGGAGCCGCCTTTTGGTCACTCCACTCATACGCTTTCTCCGTAGAGAAAGCGTGCTCAACTCTACAGCCATTTCACTGGTTTCTGCAGTCGGCAGCTTGCTAGCCGTCCCCGCACCCCCAGTGGTGGTTGCAGTTGACACATCTGCTACAGACTCGCGGTTTGTCGTCTCATTGGCTCCCGCTGCCTGTGCAGTCTCAACATCAGCTTTAATTAACCATTAGCTTCCCACGAGTATGGGGGAAAGAACGGTCAACCAGAGCAGAGCCCCCACTGCCCTGGCAAGACAACATACAATGAGCTTTTGTCTGGTTCCTCAAGGGGATCGTGTGTGACTGCATTTTATACCCTGCAGCCATTCATCCATCGGCACGATGCCTTCCACCTTGGATTGGGTATTCAGTCACTGACCTTGAAGCCCACCCCAAGTTCAGGACATTATTAACTGTTGCTCATGGAGCGAACAGCCTGCTTTACTCTCTTTTGTCACAACTGTGTTGTTAGGGTAGTTTCCCGCCCATACTTCATAGCCCTTGGTTCACCTGGGAGGTGAGAGTAGCATTGTGAGGACTTAATTCCCAACTACCGCAGTCCCCAGTCAGAACAGTTATTTCTACCACACCCAACCGGTTGACTGACGAGGAGGGATAATTCCTCACCTTTGAACCATTGCCTTGGTCCGGGCCTGCTTATTCAGAAACCTTCCGGAATCCTTATTCACAAGTAACCTACATATCTGTAGGCCGTTCCACTATCCGCCACCCGTGGACCCGCCCAGTTGCTAAGGCAAGCTATCCGGGAAGGGTATGAAACTACGGACGGTTCCCTATGTTAGCTTGGAGTGAGCCATTTTTATGCAATAAAATGTAGGCTACGTGTTTCTTTTTATTCTAAATATATAACGTTATTTTTTTACGAATTTCACTCAATTTTTTTCTTATAAAGCGTTTTGTAAATTTACTTGTTATAATATTGACAGGTTGCTATAAGTTTTAAAAAAACAATAAATTATTGGCTGCCCATGTCTCGGCGTTGAATTACCACCTGTATTGCCAGTGGGGAACAAAAACATTCGGGATGTGGCTTTGTCTCTGATTTATCTTCGCCGGCCTTTCAAAATGAACTTTTTTTTGTTCAGAAAACGACTTTGATAAACGAGTCATTTATAATTTCTTTTAATTAAAAAGTGTTGTTTCTACATCTAATCTGCTACCTTCTTCAGGCATGTTAGATTACAATTGTGGCGAATTTTTACATTCTGCCTAATAAAATATATATAGGCCTCCTCAGATAATTAGTAATCTATCACAAGATGTGGCCCAATCTAAAGTTAACGTGATTCATTTGGTTTTTAAGTTAGTTAAATGTTAAAACATTTATTAAGTGGCGTTTATCATGACTACCTCAATGGTAAGGGAATACTGGGGTGACCACAATAAAATTAGAAAATAGAAATGAATGGAAGTTCTGCAGATTTGTTGAAGAAAGGGCTAGGTACGTGACGAAAACAAAGATTTAGAATACAATATAGTGATGAAACCTTTTAATATAAATATTGCTTCACACATTCTTCCTGAAGCGTTCAATTCTCCCATTTAAGTTATGATGTAACACACGACATTTTTATTAATTTTAGTAGCGAATAACACTACTGTTACTTTAGAAAATGTGAACATGTTAAACAAACATGTGAATTGAGATGATTTTCAGGATGTATAATATTACCAAAATATCTTTCATTGTACACGATGCCTTTAGAGACCATACAACCAATAAATAGGGTTTACAGGAATACAAAAAAATAAAGAAAATAATATGGGGAGAACATAAGTAAACATAATTTAATAATAATTATTAGTAAAATATTAAATGAGTATGAGGAGTTTATCATGATATCAATTTTTAAAAAAACAACAAATAAATAATAATAATTTTATACTAATCAAATATGATAAAAAATAATTTATTGGATAAATAAAGTATCCAATCCAATGCATGTTTTTAGGAAGCCAATTACAGTAGAACCCCTTAAATCCGAACATGATTTGATGAAAACCAAATTTAAAAAAAGTATCTAAAATTTAATGAAGTATACACTGAAAGTTTGCTACTTACGTAAAGCAGGACTGAGATGTATAATATATTGGAATTGACACTGTAAAAACATGATAGCATATGTTTAAATGAACAATCTGCTAAACATGCCTGAAGAAGGTAGGTGATTGGCTGTCGACAAGTAGCTGTCTAAGAAAATAAATAATAATTGGCTCTTTATCAACGTCTTTATTTGTTCCAAACGTGTGCGTGTCACATATTTTGCTTTTTGTGACTAAAATGGGCTCTTTGAATGAAACAATTATACTTCTATGCTCTTAATTTGTATTGTGACCATGATGAAACTTAGATGAGCAATAATAACGGTATGTAATTAAATGCGATGATTCTTATGCGAAATAAAATTGTATCTTATATAAATAAATATTCAGAGGTAACTACTATGGCGAAGTTGTTATACATTTTCTCTTTAATAATAGGGTGTCGGTTTTTTTAGATTTTTGTTGTAACATTTAAATAACAAAATTAGCCCCCAATTAGTAACGAAAAAGGCCTAACGTTAAAAATATTCATAATTCATAACTATGTGTTATCTTTATTCCAGATTAAATTCCACTGTAGAGAAATATCTCAGTCGTTTGGTACATTTCGAAAGCACTAAATCCGACTTGGCGTAAGGAAAGTGTCCGAAGTAAAACAAAGTTTTATGCATGATTGGTAAGTTTCGAATGCATTACTGCGGCTCTCAGAGGAACCAAATTTCATTTTAGTGTTTCCATTTTACGAGACTATATATATTTACGTCCGCGAGTGTATAAAACTTCCACGGATACAATTTGTTGCCTATGGTTTGCTTCGAGTTATCAACAAATGCCATTTCGAAATATATAAAAAGCTGTAAATATTTGAAGATTGAGAGAGGGTCTAATCACATTATTATTATGTAAGTCTGGAGAGGTCGCAAAGTGATTCGTTTTGAAAAAAACTTGTATTTTAGATTTTAAAGATTGTAATAAAATGTTTGTTTAGGCGTATAACGTCTGTCCGCTGTGAAGATATTAATATAAGCTTGCTAATTCATGAAACCCAATATGTAGCCGTCTATAAATAGTACAGCTGATCCAATAAAGGTTAACTAATAAATTCATAGAAAGTAATAAATTCGGAAATTTTAACTCCACCTGGAATAAAAGAAATAAAGTCCATCTATTTATTTTCGTATTTTCCCAATAAAAGCGTTTTACGTAATTTACGTTAAAAATTCAACAGAAGAAGAATCTTCTTTATTAAGTCTTAAATAATGTTTACAGAACCTTTTAAATAAAACATAAAATGGAAAAACGAAAATGTTGAATTTATGACTAAGATATCCTTCCTACCAAAATTGCAAATCTAAATTTAACAACTTCCGAAAATAAATGAGATGAAAATAGAATTTTCTTTGAGAATTGATAAATGTTTTAAAGAGTTTAATAATAAATAAATGTGGGTAAAATAATGTTCTAATTGTGTACTAGTTATTTGTGGCTAGTTTGAATATGAAATAGGTTTCGCTAACAGTAGAACGTGCTTTCTAAAACATTTTCCGTTATGAACCTTTTTAAATACCGTTTTGAAGCTGCGACATATTATTTGATTATAAATATGAACTTTTCTTCTCTGTATAGAAAACGCAGGCGATTTCTACCGTGTATAGCTTTAAAGTATATGTGTTGCAGTACACTTGTATGTAATAAATTATTTGAAATTAAAATAGTCTAACATCAATGTTTAACCACTGCACCTATAAAACTAAAGTAAATCCACAAAAAGAAAACAAATTGTATTTTGTTCTAAGAAACAAATACCAATAAATCATAAAAGAAAAGTAACAGGTGTTTATTTTTCCAATTATAAAGTAGTTATGTATATATTATATTTCTACAGTAGAATAATAAAGTAAAACTAAACGCTGGCAGAGCTATTGATGACGTCACCATTGTAAGCGAGGCACATCATTAAGGACGCTTTACCCTGTTGACAAGACATGGAATTGCCTCAATTTCGCGACACCGTCTCGCTGACAACAGATACGCTCGGCAGACAAAAGGAGATCTCTCGTAAAGCTGCAGCCATAACGCTTCAACAATTACAATAGATTAAATTTGGGGCTGGGACGTTTAATGAGAGATATGTCAGCGGGTTCGGTGGGCAGTTTAATTGTTTGCCCGGCTTCAAACGCGACTAAAATTACTTTTGCATGGACAGCATCGAATGTGTAACAGATTAAAACATATGTAACAGATTAAAGCATATGTTATACAGTTACAGATTAAATATGTAAGATTTTCATTTTCATAAAAATTCATTTTATTCTGCATTTATCTGTATTGAGGGTGAAATATATTACTAATAATAATTTTATACTGGTCCCTATGGGGTAGCGCTCCAGTTATAAAAAAATGTCACTAAGTCTATTTAGACCCTACCTACGTTTTACCAAATAATTGAATCACAATAGCTACTAATGTTTGTGACAGCTAAAGTAGTTTTATTTACTAAAACCTGTACTCCTAGACTCATGAAAACATTTTTAACTGAATCGCAACCTTTTATATCTAGTTCACTAAATCTACATAATATCCTCGACAGTTTCCAATTTTTTCCGGAAGCCCCTTTATTTTCTAACAAATATTTACATGAGTAGTCTACTGTACAAAATTGTACACTAAGTTTAGGTAAAAGTTTACCTAATTTTTCACGCTTCAAATAGGCCTAGAGGTAATAAAATTTTATGTTTTTAAATTCGAAATTAGTTAGAAGAAGAAAAAATTTTAATTCACGAGCCTGTTTGTGGTTAGGCAATGTCCTTACGCTTGAATTGTCTATATTGCATATTAGACAATCCCTCTTCATTATTATTTAAAATGTTATTTTATTTTTATAATTTTAAATAGTTTTATCTATTACGGACAGTTATGGATCTAAAAATGAAACCATTAATTGGTTTAAGATATTGCTTTAAGTTTTGATTTACAATTGGAGCCATCTTCAGTAGCTAAATATTTACGTATATTATTATTCAACACCTCATTTATATTCGTAAAGTTCGGTGATTTTTTAAGTCGTATTTTCAGTATTTCTGTATTGTTTTGAGTAAGTTGATGTGCTGTTATTATAAAGCAATATTAAGCTTCTGAAAATGTTTCCAATTGGGATTCGAACGTAAAGCAATAATTTAAATGAAACTAGAGCATATTTAATTTTTTCGTCTGTAATTATTGTTAATCAACATAACTAATCCTTCATTAAAAGTTTTATTTACAAAAATATATGATTTTTTTTATTTTGTAAAGTAACATTGATATTTAAATAGAAAACTTTGACGACATAATAGACTGTTTTTTTATGCCAAACTCTCAGCTTTTACCCCTTCTTTTAAAGTACTGAGTTCTGAATAATTGCTACATTCTGAAATGGTTCGCTAAAGCCGTGACCCGTATATTTGTATTATTCCAGAGTCTCTATAAAGACAGCTGTTACAATATTATCATATATCAAGAAATCGTCTCTCTCTGGGCAGAGAAATAAAATTATATATGTCAGGCTCTGGGGGGACATGAATAAAAGATGGTTGTGACTTGTGGTAGCTGGCTAACTGATTCTACCTACACTTGTTATTCAAATCTGTTATTAATTATTCAGTCATTACCCTTCTTCAGGTTTATTAGACGCGCATATTTATCTAATATCTTCAGGTTATAATCCTTAAATACGGGTTCGAGAGACTTTAACAGTTGTCAGGAAGATAACAAACACTTATTGGGGAGCTCAATTACAAAGGACTGGAACTTTAGGGTCACCTTACTAATAGTAGTGAGGCATTAAAGTCATTATGAGTCTACCTATGCTTTATTACTAGACAGACCCGCTCACAGCTGTGCACCGACATTGAATTCCAGCGTTTCAAGGGATGTTGATCTGCAAAGTAACATTATCAATAAATTAAAAATTACAAGTTTTCATTTAATTAATTTGTATTTCCTTAATCATCTTCTTTATAAATAAAGTAATAAAATATGATGTTTCTGGTAATTTATAAACAGGTTATTTCAACAAAAATAAAGTAATTAAAAAAACAAATACAAATTAAAACCAACCATGATGTACTGTATATCGTTTTGCAATATTTAAAGCGTAATATAATTGTATATATAACAATAATGGGTATAACCTAAACACATTCTTTCAGTTTTAATAATTTTTTAATGTTTTAAAAATGATAAAAATATTATCCAGCGAAAGCGTTTAACTGTACTTTATGTAAATACTTTTTTTAGTTTTGCATTTAATGTATTTTTAATAATATATATATATATATATATATATATATATATATATATATATATATATATATATATATATATATAGGCCTACCACCAAATATTACATCATACAAGTGAAAAATTCATTTTTTGGGCACCATATTATCAAATACATGGGAATATAATTCTGTAAACAATGCAGAAATATTTTACAGTTTAATATTATTTTCATGAAGAATTTTTTAAAAAATATGAAATAATCCCTTATCTTATTCTTCGGTTATTAGCAAATTGTTTGATTGAAATTATTAAAAAAAAAACAATTGAACTCTGTAAGAGTTACATAAAGAAACGAATATCAACATCAGTGATTTATATTGTACAGAAAAATAAATGCTCATTAGAATGAGTTATTGTTCAAGTTAACCAATGGAAAGCGTACCGTAGGCCTACTCCACTAAGCTTTAGCAAGGGGTAATCTATGAGCAAATGGTAGAAATGAGAGTCAAGCCTCTCAATCTGAGATGGCCCGCGAATAGATGGTCACAAATTTTATCGTAAATTAAGTGATAACATATAATATAAATCAGCTGATTTTATGCTATAGGTTAAGTGGTAGACCAGCTGTTTTAAGTCGTACGTCATATTATTTTATTTATTGTACAATATTAACTTGAAATATTATTATTAATATCTTGTAGGTCTATCGGTTAATAAATTTAATAATTTATATTTAAATTAAATGAAATGATAATTAGTTATATATATTTTTATATTAATTCCTTACAAGAAATCATCCTTAGGTGCATCTGACACTTTAAAGAATTTGTCAAAACTAATGAATAGGGGATGGAAAATTGAATTATAATGGATCCCAGCCACGTGGATATAAGAGGTAATGAATTAGCCTACTCATTGGCAAAAAAAGGAACAACGCTCCCACAGCCGAGCGTAGCAACTTCGCTCCCCTCCATAACAATACAAATAAATGCTGCAATAAAAAGGAGCACTCAAGCCTACTTAAGGGAAGCATCTCTTAATAAACGTTGGGCTACTCTTGTCGAAAACGGGCCAATTAACATGTTACCTCCAATTAGCTGCACACCTAAACAAAATACACGTCTTCTCGTCTCCTAGGTGCACCCTCTGTGACAGCGGGGAGGAGGACATGACAGCTGAGCACCTCCAGTCGTGTAGGCTACAGTTCTGGACCATAGACCCACCAAATGGCCCAACAGCCAAGAGTGGGCGTTGGCTAGTAAGTAAGTACTTTAAAGAATGTATTTAAATTTAATTCATTAAGTTAAAACATTTTCTTCGTTAAAGTTTTTACGTCTAATCATAAAATGAGGTAGTCTCATCCGTCGTCCAGCCCTCCTGATGGCCGATTAATAAAAAAACATTTTTGTAAAGATTTTACAAAACATACACGCGCGCACGCGGTAACTCTGTTTGATTTATACAGGAAACTTTAATGAACTGAAATTTTTGTTTTAGTTTTACGTAAGAGTAGCCTATATTAACTCTCAGCCAGGGCCTTGTCTGAATGTGTAGCTTACATGTAGAGAATAACGAATGACGCATTCAGAATAAACCAACATTTGCCTGATACTTTGGGAACTCTGCTTGACTCCGTGAATAACAACCCACAACAAGATGCATCCAAACGCAACCCGGTCTCGCTGGTATGGTTTAATCTGTCTATTGAGCACCGTTGCTGGAACTTAAATAGAGGACTAATCTTTATCATTTCCTTTAAATGCTAAGACATTTAGCTTATGTACCCTTTTTATATTTAAGGTAATAATATATCCTTTAGATAAAGTATACAAAATTTTATTTTCCATTTTTTACAATAACTTTTTTATCTCTCGTGATTGCCAAGTATTAACATATTTTTGTTTCTTATTTGATACTTATGTTCTATTTGTAATTTGCGTTTCAATCTCTGTAATAAATATGTTCATTCTATTTAACTTGACGTTCTCGTACAAATGTATGTCTATTCACTTGTCCATGAAGGAAAGTATAAAATAAATAAATGTTCAACAAAGTAAATTATTTTAATGTTTTCTGGAGATTTGTTGCACTAGTTTTGCTTTACACAAGTGAAGTTTAAAAGCCCACGCACAAGCACTCGCGCACACGTATTGACTATTATAAACAACATAAAAAGAAGGGTGTTGAAAATTAAATTCCTTAAAAAAATAAAGAAGAACGAGGTTTCTAAAAGGGGAAAATGGACGCGGGGAATCCGTATAACAAAAAAATTGAGAGCTGAAAAGTTAAGGGAAAAGTTTGTGTTGTTTACAACTCACATGAGAGGGGGAGAGGGCGAGGTTTAGATCGAGATTGGTCAGAGTTATATTGGCGAAGGAGGCTTTGGGGCTTAAGTCACACAGAGCAAACTACACCAGGTCATTGGGAATGTTAGAAGCCAATTTGTTCCGCGTGCTAAGCCTGTTTGCGCTTCGGTGTAAATTAAACGGGCACGCGTCATCACTGTGCAAACATTTCACAAACTTATACTGGCAGGGACGTAAATAAGTCTCTCGATTATTTTGTTCGACAAGCAAGAGGTTAATAAGAGATCAATAATGCCTACAATTATGTGAAGGCAGAAAAAGCATTAAAATCTCTGTAGTGCATGTACAAAAGTTTCATTAAACATTGCTCATCGTGGAAGCTTATTACATCGAGACATTCGTTCTAGATCCTAGAAGAACTCTCTCGAGCAACCCTAAATTCTTCAATACACCCATTTATTTTCAAAATACAATTACAGAACTCATAATAGATAAAAACACTAGAATGTGATAGTCAATTGGACAATCCGACATAATTATATGCTAGTAGAATCAAGTTAATTATAAAAGAATGTATTTAACAGAAAATCTGTAATAGATGTTGAACAATTTTATTTACCGAATTTAAATGGAATAGAATGTAATAAGTGCCAGATCCGCCTAAGTAAGTTTTCATTTTTAAAATTGGATTACAAATATGTAACTAATTATTTGTAGTGAAATTTATTGAAAAAATATATTTAGTAACTGATAAAAACTTTGAATAATAACATTTTTACTTAATAATATAGTCTACAATAAAGTAACATATAATAAAAGTTTAAACAGCTAATTTACATCATAACCTGTATCATAAAATCAACTGTTGTATGAAATCAATGTTTAGAAGCCGACGCTAAGTCGAATATTTCCCTCTTATTTAAAATAATATATAGTTTAGAACGATATATAAGGTGAAGCCAGTTACTGTTTACTTGTGCGGGACGTGAGCTTTACTCCTTTTTCATAAAACTCTTTCAACGCCTTATGCGGGCTCAGAGGCCTGGACAGCATGTAATCCCATGCTACAATGTACGAAGCTAAATGGAGGTGAAGTCATCTCTCCGGGCGACAATCCATGTCTGGCAGTGAACGTCACAACTTTGTACCTCCTATTATCTAAACATTTTCTCGTTTTTTGCAGTTTGCATTAGAAATAATGGTGGTGCACTTTACACAATTAAAATTTTGTGGAAATCAACCCAGCTAAACACGTAAACGTAACACAAACTTGCTAAGTACAGTTATATAGTTATTTATATATTGGTTATCCGGTGGCAGCTTTCAGAAAATTGTTTGAAGCGTTCGGAGAGAAGAGAAATAAAAGATGTATAAGTTTTACGGTTCTTTATGGTTACTTACTTTAGCTACCAAGATACTCATAATAAATATATGCCCCACCACTATATTCTACTCATAGCATTTTCTACTGTGATGTTGTGGGTTTATATAATTAGTGGGAAATTATAATTTTATCTTCAAAATTCAGTTTCAGTTAGTTTCAGTAATAAAAATAACCACAATTTTAGAGACTTTAACGGGAGAAAATACGTGCTACTTAGGTTGCGGCTAAATACACCCTGACTCTAAGTAGAGACATGAATAGTTGTTAGAAGGTGATGTCATGTGTAAGTAGTGTAAAGACTTGCATGGACTAACAGGAAAGTACACAGGCAAACAGTTGTCCACTGCTTTTAATGGTACTCGTATAACGGTGTAAAAACTTGTTCTCTCACATTATTCTATTTGTTTTCTAATTTACTTGATTGTGATAAGTTTGTATAAGACGATTTAATACACAGTTTGGATTTAAAGTTTATGGACAAAAAAGTGAACGGGAGTAAATATTATGACAGTAAGCCTACACTTTATACGAAAAGACTATACATGGTTTATATGTCAAATAAATGGTAAAATGCTAAATTGAGAGCTTAAAGGAAAGACCTATTTCAGTGTCTGGATCAGATAATACGAGTGGATCCTTGACGACTAAACTGGGATTAGTGAATGAACCCGTCATTTTAAGAGAAAGATGCTATTTGATTTTGCGAAGAGTGGAAGGTTGTATACGAGTTTAACTCATATTTCTACGTAACATAATAATATTTTTATAAACGTAAATTAACAATATAGTGCACAAATTATATAAAATCTCATATATTGAATAATAAAACAACTGTGTACAATAACCTTTTTTAAATGTGAAACTTTCGGCTTGCAGAAGTAGCCTTCTGCATTTTTTATGCTTAATTAGTTGGAACGCTGATCCGTTCACAAAAGAGTACTGCAAATTGGGTTAGATTATTGGGGAATGTTACTTTGTACTGGAGTTCTAGAGATATAGGTTGAACTAGGTCGCTGTAAGTAAAACTAAAGCAAGGAGAGACAAGCGCGTGTAGATGAAAGCGTGGCAACAAAGCCTGCATAATGCCTCTTACACAAATCGTGTCCTTTTACTTTGAAGTTGAACGTCAGTAAATTGATTTAATGAACTAATTATTATTTAATAATTTAGTAAGAACTGTTTCAGCGAAAAGCTCCTTTAGAATATCCGCATAGCTATCCGCACATCGGTTGTTATAAGTCACCTTAATAGGACATCTTGTTTTTCGTAACTAGCGTTTCTTCATTCACACGTCTGAATTTAATGGTGCGTGAGGAGAGAATTTTTGAGATGCTATAAACGCCCGTTGTCATGTCGCCGATTTAGCTGTACAAGCACGTGGCATCTTGGCAAGGAGCTTTCTTATCTTTTGTTTTCATTTTTCTTATTTTTGTTCTGCATTTAACCTAAATCTAAGCTTGTTACAAATAAAATTAAAATAAACGTCAAAAAACGTTGTATCGAATAAATAAAACCTTTTTTCAACTCATAAACTTTTTTTATTTAGTTAAAACTTAAAGTACATTTCGACTTCAAAACAATCATCTTCAGAGGAAACTTTTAAACAAATACCAGATTCGTCTGAAGATGGTTGATTTGCAATCGAAATGTGCAACGAGATTTAACTAAATAAAATAGGTTTATGCGTTGTTCAAAGGTTTTATTTATTTGATAAAATGTTTGCTAAAATTTTAACTTCAAGTTGCAAGTCGCAAGTTGCTACTAAAATGTTTATATTTTTTTTCAAACAAAAAGCAGAAATGTTTTCTGTATCTTTTCTTGTAGACAAAGCTCTAAACAAATTATGATTTTGAAGGTAAAACAACCTACACCCATAATGTTATAAAGAAAACATTGCATTTACGCTGGAACGTAAATAATATGATTCAGTAGGAAGACAATAGTTCAACCGTTCGAAAATGAGAATCTTAGTTCTCATTTACTTCAGACTTTTGTTTCAAATTAAATGTGGTCACAACTATTGCTATTCTGCAGAAATCATTTCTCCGTAACGTTTATTAATTCATCGTTGTTTTGCAATTGTCGAAGAAGAACTTTATAGTCCCTTGTATAGCTTTGCGTTCCTGTTACAGTCCCTTTATAAAGAACTGTATATTAATGTGCTTTGGTATAATAATTTATGCGTGATTTTATTGTCTGTTGCAGATATTCAAGAGTTTTACGAATTGACACTTCTCGACGATACGAAATCTATCCAACAAAAGACAGCTGAAACAATACGGATAGCAAACAAATGGGAAGCCAGCGACGGCCCGATAGCCTACACAAACAATGATGTGAGTATGCATTATGTCTGCTTTGGATTTACTCGCCGTGTTTGTGGAAGCGATATGCTTTCACGATTTAACCCAAACTCCCACTTCTATGGTTTACTTTATATTTTCGGCAGTTAACAGAGTTAATGCGAAGCATCTGCAGGGAAATTTATTAATGCAATAATAATAAACCGACAGTTAACATATTTGTTCTGCGTAGTAAACTAATGATGTCGAATATTTAGATTCCATAGAAACTACCTAGGGAATCATTTGCATTAATATTCCCAGAGGTTTATGGATGTATGTTTATAATTATTTGTATTAGGTATTTTAAAAAGTTTCTATTATTTGGGAAAATAAAGAGAGGCGTAAAAGCATTTTGTATTCTAAATGTAATTATATCAACTTGCATATAGTAAGTTGTACAGTCTTGTTTATAAGTATAATTATATAGATACAGTCTTATAATATAGTTAAAATAAAACATTCTTGTTAAAGAAAGGAAGAAGAAACTATATAGTATTACAATACTGTATTATATAATATAATATGAGATTAAAGTATGAATTAAATTTATTTATTAAAGTTAAACCGAATCTTTAATTTAAATAAGTAGACGACATAAATTTAGTAATTGCGGGTTATTTTATTATGTTTTTTGTATCTATAAAACATATTACTTATGTTTTTATTGATTTTTTAGTATCACTCTTTTAAAAGTCTATCTAGATTTTTAAGATTTAAATAACACTAAACATATAGGAAAAACAGTGGTTATAAAAACGTCAAATTGTAATAAACTTTGATCAGCGCCTAAAAATAAATTCCTTTATTAAAGATCCCTTGATGGACCTGGGGACTACAAAACACTACATTAAATGTCATCTAAAACACATAACTAACGAAACACTTTCTTAAATACAATAACAAAATAACCTCCACAATCAACAATCTAAATAAACATTAAAGCCGAATATAAAAAAGATATATGATACTTGAAAGTGTATAAAACACTTGTGCGCTGCGTTCAAAATATCTCTCCGCAACACTGGAGATAGTAGGGGCATACTCGCCTCCGGGGTATCCCACACCAATACAGTAAGTGTAACGTGTATGGTTGTGCCAGCGGCTCCGTATTTAGAAGGAAATAAAGACGCCTTAGGAAGTGTGGATATCAAGGCCACTAACTTAAAAGTGCCTGCGGAGAAACGTTTTTAATACACTTTAGTTCACTCTAGCCAGCTTCTACACAAACCAAAGAGGAATATCGTTTTGAAACCTGAAGTGAATGGTTTAGAACAAGTCGAAACAGTAAATTAGTTTGGTATTATTGTCTTTGCCTTAAAGATTTTATTTAGATGTTTATTTTCCTTCGAAGGCGCAGTTTTGTTTGTAATAGTAGGCCTACTGTGAAAATGTATAGGTTCAGAATAAAGTGGAACACATTACTTGGGCTGTCCTATGCTTTAAGCTATGTGTCGATGCTTGAATAACCTAATGTTTGGGAATATAAAAGGTAGGGCAGAGCATTAGTTTCATATATTTAAGAAGTAACCTGACCAGTTTATTTGGTTATAAGGACTGTTCGGGGCCTTGGGCCATGTAGAAAAGTCTCAGCAGCAAGTTAAGAAGTATATTTACAATTTTTTATAGTTATTTTATATTGGCATTTTGCATTGCATTAATGTTGCCTTTAAATTTTTTTCAAAGTTATTTCATTGTAGTTTTATATAAATTTGACATGCAGTTAAATGAAGCGGCCTTTGGACAGAGGTTGAAATAAAAAGTAATATAAATAAAATGTTTTTAAAGTCAATTCTCACTTGGCTCAACAAAGAAATATTTCAATTTAGTTACTTTTTATTGAATAATTACAAATAGTCTAAATAAAGTAACATAACATATGCGTTAAAACAGCTGCTGTACCACATAACCTATAAAATGAAATCAGGTTATCACTATTGTCAAGACAAATGGGACGAAATAACAATATTGCATACCTAGCCCCTTTCGCGAAAAGTTTTCTCCCACATAAAAGTAAATGAATTTTTTTCAATTTAATTAATGCATTATTATTTGGAGAAACTGTATTAACAACAAGTGTCATCCACTACAAGTTTAAAAAATGTATTTGAACTTGAGTGGATGAATAATACGTATTTAACGATTGAAATTTTAACAAGGTGTATATAGCGAGAGTATGAACTAATAGAAGGAATTACAAAATTCAAATTTTTCCTATTTCCTCTTTAAGGTTTTAACATTGCTGCCTATATTTGCGTGTAGCCTATATTATTCTAGTATATTCGAAGCGTGGGCGGTTTACACAGAAAGCAATAACTAATCATTCTGTAGTTTATATTTAATAACGACATAAAGTTGTTAATAATATATTAATATTGCACAGTTACCGTTTACTTTATGAGACATCAAACCGCGCGTAAAACCTGACCCAAAGTCAGCCATTGCGCTTAATATTTACAGCCCGGATTGTTCACAATGTTGCAGTACTCGCCGATAGAATTCGTCGTTAAAGTAAACAGGTCACCGCTTTACGGCGGCGTTAATGTTTTAATTTTCAGCCCATGTCGTAACCCTTTACCGGAAGGAAAGCGTGTAACAGATTGGCGCAAGTAATTCGTTAGCCTTTGTGCACTGTTATTCCGAGATAGCTTCATTTGTTCACGGCTGGTTATAGAGCCCGACGTTCCAGTAGCAACCAAGGGGATGGCCACTAGGTGGAAGCACGCTCTAGGTCCGAGTCAGATAGTCGGAGAAGTGGGGTTATGCGAGGCTGTCTACCACGATGCTTGCTGCGGGTAGGAATATGGCAACAGGGCTTTTTGGTTTAGGGTTAGACCTGAGCAGGAGTTTCTGGAATAGTGGCAGCAAGGTTATTTGCATGGATGGTAAGGAGACTGGGTTTTTAGTTTAGAGAAATGTTTAAAATTTAGGGCTTCTGGCTGAGTGACTTTTTTCAACATTTTACAAAAGTCAAGTTGCGACTTCTAGATCACTTTAACGCATCTTCTTCGTAATCAATGTAGCTATGAGCATCACTTGTTCAATTCCTTCGTTGCTGTAACCCTCGTTTGTCCACCTCCTTCGCAGCTGCGACCCACACTTGCCTAGTTCCTTATCTGATGCTGACCTCTCTTCACCATGTCCTTTGCTGACGAGACTCTTACATTTTTACTTGCTTCGCTACTGTGACCCTCACTTGGACACTTCCTTCGCTGCTGTGACCTTAACTTGTCCATTTCCTTTAATGCTGTGGCACTCACCTGTTCCCTTCCTTCGCTGTTGTGACCCTTACTTGTCCACATCCTTCGCCGCTCTGGCTTCACTTGTCCAGTTTCTTCGTTGCTGTGGCCCTCACTTATCCACTTCCTTCGTGAATGCGCTCCTCACTTCTCCACTTCCTTCTCTGCTGAGGCCCTTACTTTTCCACTTACTTCACTGTTGTGCTCCTCACTTGTCCATTTCCTTCGCCGGTGTGATTTTCACTTGTCCACTTCCTTCGCTGCTTTAACCCTCACTTGTCCACTTCTTTCACTCAATTTTGTGAACCTCAATTTTCCACTTCATTCGCTGCCGTGGCCCTCCTTTGTTTACTTCCTTCTCAGCTGCGGCCCTCACTTGTCCGTTTCCTTACTTGTCCACTTCCTTCACTGTTGTGAACCAGTAGCTCTGGCCCCTGCTGTGCCAAGACACTCTTGCAAACTTATTCCTAAGCTTAAGATAATTGCCGTGGGATATTGCTCCAATGTAGGGAAATTCCAAACACCTTACTTTCAAAAAATAAGTTCAGAAAATGTAAAATTTAATGTAAGTCCTTTCTGTGGCATAATTCCACAAAATGGAAATATTTTACTTATTTCGCATAGTATAGTAAAATATAAAATTTATATGAATCACAAAAAAGTAAAATATTTGAATCTTTCATAAACTGTTTACCCTCTAATCTTAGGATATGTAATCTGAATGTATAGAAAATTAGAATAAGATAATAGGCAATAGAATAAATTTAATCAGGTAAGTATTTTTTGTTACTCTTATATGAGAGCTAGGAAATTCACGAGGGTTTTATTACAGCTAAGTTATCAGCATCTCCTGACTCTCACTCTTTCTCTCGTTCTACGGGTGTCTGTCTGTCTGTCTGTCTCTCTCTCTCTTCCTCGGTCTCTTTTACTCTCTGTCTGTGTCTCTCTTTCTCGGTTTGTTTTACTCTCTGTCTGACTCTCTGTCTCTCTTTCTCGTTCGGTTTCTTACTCTCTGTCTGTCGCTCTCCCTTTCTCTATATAACTACCTATCTTTCATTTTCTGTCTCTCTCCCTCACTCTCTCGTTATCTGTCCTTCACTGTCTTACTCTCTGTCTGTCTGTCACTTTCTTTCTCTGTCTCTCACTCTCTATCTATCTAACTCTCACTCTCTGTTGTCTGTTTATCTCTATCTCCGTCTGTGTCTTTCTCTCGGATTGTCTGACTGTTTGATAAAAATTTGGAAGAGTAATTTTATTCATTTGGTTTTACCCAAGTAAAGAGATTTATCGACTCTTCGTAAAAACGTGACAACGAGTGATTGAATGTCTCACGAATCCTAATTAATAAAAATCCTTTATCAGCGACCTGCGCAGGTATTTAAAGTCCACATGAGACTGATTGATTTACATTACCCCTTATAATGGAGAGCTTAATGCCACCTGGTATCGTTTAAATAAAGAGGTTTAATCGACGAATTAAAGACGAAGATGGTGTTAAACCTTAATTAAACGTTTTTACTTGTACTGCAGTCAACATTTTAGTGCTTTCCCCAGCTTTAACTAACAAATCATACTTTTAAACTTGCCACAGACTCTGCTTCGATGCTTATTCTCAATTTCCACTTTAAAATTTTATTGGAAGTTTTACGTCTTAGAAACCTGAAAAAATGAAGAGCTTAGTTTGCCAAATATCTATCGTTACATATTCATTTTGGATATCACAACAAGTCAATTGTAGGTTTGGATCTATTTGTTTTCCTAATTTTGTTAGATTTTTCCAAACTATTTGAATTACACTTTTCTTAATAAATATAAGCTTCAGGTTATGCCTAAATAAGTTTTTTTATTTCATGCTATGGGTATATTGGACGTTTATTTTTTATTTTAAAAAAAATTCATTATTATATTTATCATTTCGTACTACGATCCAATTAGGCATTTTAGTGAAAGATTTCAATACAGTTGCTTTCAACTGAAACAATTTTTCAAGCATTTCCTTTTATTACGATATTTTAATCTTTGTTTATAGTACAATAAATAAAGCTAATTCTATTCAAAAGATACTATAAAGCGACGGGCTTAAACACAGAATTCATTTATTAACTATACAAAAAAACCTTTTCGGTTCCACTTCCCACCACATTTACAGAAGACTACTTGAGATGCTGTTATTTGTGTTATGATATCATTGTATGGGAAAATAAACGGTGTAAATGTATGAAGGTTCTCAAATGACTGCATATTTATTAGGGAAGATGAGCCATGTAAGGGTAAAACAATATGTACTCGGTCTATTTCAAGAGCCTGGAAGTGGGACATAAAGTGGTGTCTGCCCACTATTCTTGGAGCTGAGACAAATTAGGTGACTTTAACAGTTATTTTCTTATTTGAAACGGTAGAGAAATTAAGCTATGTAAGGGCAAAACAATATGTACTCGTTCTATTTAAAGAACCAGGAAGGGGACATAAAGTGGTGTCTGCCCACTGTACTCCGAGCTGAGACGAAAATAAGTAACTTTAACGGTTCTTTTCTGAACGGCAGAGAAATAAAAACCATGTAAGGACAAAACATTATGTACTCGGTCTATTTAAAGAACCTGTAAGTGGTGTCTACCAACTGTACTGAACACACGATAGATGCGTACAACGAAATATGCTTAGGCCTACACGAGAAATCTTGAGAAAGTTTCTGGATTAAGTTTTGACAGATGTGAGGGTAAGCTATGACGTCAAAACATTGTGATAGGCGAAAAATCCGTACAACGTTTAGGCGAACAAGGATCCTTTAAAATCGTTGAGTTACGTAAATGGGTTTACCTTTGAGCTAAACATAGATGTCGCTCAGTTTCTCGGGGCTGGAGACTCTTTAAAACTTCATATGTTAAACCTGAAATCCATCACACTTTTTCCAGGCTTTGGACTGGCAAAATAATAGAAATAATAGCGCAAACGCTATCATTTGGGCGTGCTTAAAATCAGCTTGTTAGCTCATCATTTTCTTGTTTCTATATTTTTAATTTTTTTAAATGTTTTTAAATTTTAAGCTTTATATTATTTCTACAACTTACAGCATTTTATTTGATCTTACCATATGATTTCTATGGTCTAACCTAATCCATTTTTTTTTTAAAGGAAAGATATCTTAAACAATACATTATTATCCACTTTCTAGGTATTTTTGTGTTTTTTAAAATTATTTGGCAATATATTTGTTTTTCTTCTATTGTAACAGTTGAGCCTTTTTCCTGGGGTAAGTATTTATCTTGGGACTTTATTAAAAATGCGTGTTAATTACTAATTAACAAATTAATTAACCTTACTTACCAGGGGCTCCTAGTTTTCCGTTTTCAGCCAGGCATAATAATGTCTTTCTGTAAACGATCTTCTGATATCTTCGGAAGATAGAACTAGGTTACTTGAAATGAAAATTGAAAGTTTGTAACGTTCTAGTTTACTTGTGAAATAAGAATTTAAATTTTTAAAATACAAAGTCATACAATTTATTAATCAGTGACAAATTACAAAAGAACAAAAGACAGTAATGTGTCGAGTAATTTACTTTTAATTACTGCCAGTCATTCCATACATTTTAATTACTTATTAACCTTTAAAATTTATATATATCGAGAAGGTAGTAACTTAAGATTTCCAATTAAATTTTTAGAAATGAATATTCAAAGGACAATTTCTACCGTTCATGTGTTAACCGTTTATCAATTAAAAATCTTCAACTTAGTTAATATTAAAATACATTTTCTTTATTATTATCTAAAACGTACCTGCTTGTGCACATCACTTATAAAACACTTTAAAACATATTAAACATTGCCCATGGCTTTTGGAATTACTAAACACTTGACACATCGCTCTTGCAAATCAGCGCACTTAAACAAAAATTATATTAACTTTTACTCATTTGAAATACATAAATAATCGCTTCTGACTTCTTCTTTTGCTGAGTTAAATAAATTTGGTACCGGCCTTGACATCTTAAATTTTGAATACTGGAAGCTTATAAATTTCTAGGTTACGTCCGAAAATGCCATCACGTCTGTTCTGTTCAAGAACCTCTCGAGAAGTGGGGTCGTTGGAAGGACACGCCAACGGAATTTTCCCACCCTTACTTATTATTTGGATATTCTGATTGGTCCGTCAGATCATGCGATATCAGACCATGCTTACGTCACATGAGGTGATGTGAGTTAATTACCCTGAGTTACTACCTCGTACGATATTTTACATTTTTACCCGCTAGGGGTGCTACTATCTATGCTAGCTTCACAATGAGCACGAATAAAACAAAAATTTTCTTTTATATTGGGAAGATATAATTATTAACTAAAAATTAAATATATAAATGAATTTATATGTAACACCTTATTTTTAAGAGTGTTACACTATTTCCTTCGAAGTGTAACTCCATTTTCGTGTGCATATGAGTCGTATTTTCAGCCTCTTTTTTCAAACAATAAACGACGTCGTGCTTAGGTTTCAGAAGTGTGTAGTTGATCTTCTGGTGCCAGCATCTACAGCGTTTATAATTCTATGTATTCTTTGATGATACGACCACAAGGAGGGGATATTAGGGTTCTCTAACCATTTATCCACGAAATAAAAAAAAATCCAAGTTTCTTCAGATTGAAGTGATGATTAAATAGAACTTTCCACGATAGTTAAAGGAAAAGTGACCACTGCCCCAGTGAAACCCCCTTTTTCCATTTTGTAATGGAAAATTTAAAACCGTGAAAGTCATTACCAAATACTTTAGGAGGTTGATGACCTGGGTTGACAATTAGAGTCTGGTTTGTACTATTTTTTCGCTTATCAAATTTACCTCGTAATTGCTATTGTTTCCTCGTGTACGCATTTTTCGTGCCACCATTGTACTGGGGGTCGAGACATAGGTGACTTTAACGGTTCCGCTCTGAATAGAACGATAGGGGATTAAGAGCCACTGGTAAAACAATATGTCCTCGGTGTAATTGGAGAACCTGTAAGTGGGACATAAAGAGGAGTCAGGCTACTGTACTCGAGCTGAGAAAAAGTAGGTAACTGTTATTAGTTCTCTGAATAGATCGATTTCGGTTGCAAACAGAATTCTGTATATAATTTATACTGTTTTTGAAAGTAAACCGTGTAATGTTCTGTATTTACAATTTGGTATATATATTGTAACTGTACTTAAAATTTTATTCTATGCACTAAGCTACCAAAACCATCATGAATAGCGGCCATTAAAGCTCTCCACGACGCGGGTAAACCTTACGACATTACCGCGGAGTAAACGGCGCTCTGCGGGTTTTAGGATGATTGCTGGTAATGCTTCAGTTAATGTGTTTCGACGATAAAATGGAAGCAATTTCCTTGCATTGAATACGTCGGTGTTATTGTTACTTAAAGCGCGGCATAAATCTGTCAAACATTTCGCTAATTCGATACTAAAGGAAGCAAAATAGTAACAAAACACGATATCTAGCACTGTATTAAAGTCAGTGTGATGTATAGGTCAAACACCAAGGCCTTCCCTTAGACAATCCTATTAGCAGGCTTCCGTAAACGCCCTATTTACATTTGTTGGCATATTAAAAAGTATTATTAAGTAACAAAAGAATGATTTAACACTACGAGTCAGCGGAATTCTAAGGGTCGATGTTTTTAAAAATTATCTCTACCCTCTTCGTCCTCGGCCTCTCCTAGGTCCGCAGCCTTCAATTGCCAGCTTATAAAACTTTATTTCTATGTCACTGTAATAGCCTGGATATTGGTGAATCATAAGATTATCCAGTAAAACCTAAGATTTAGCGCCTCTAATGGCAAATTCCCGATCCCTTCTGTTACCAACATTTCTATTGACAAACCTTATACACCTGATATATATATATATATATATATATATATATATATATATGTAGATTATGCAACACTGTTTTCTTGTATACACTCATCACTTTCACTTATGTACTTAAACAAGAATCTTACTTGGTATTTATGCGAGTACTTTCAAAGACTGGTTAGTGTCTCCATCCTCGGGCATACTGAAAAGGGTTTTGGACTGCGAGGTGCGTGGAATCTGCCGTTGACCTTGGTGTACCGTTGACTTCTATTTTTAGATTCACTGCACTGTGCGAGTTTTTAACGTTCGTTTTGGGGTTAATATTGTTTATTAGATTGAATAATTTATCATTTTTTGATTTTATTTGTATGTGTTCGTTAATGATGTTATTTTTATTTTTATAAATTTCTAGTTGTTCCCAGATTGTCATTTTGAGGCCTTTTTGGACCTTTTTTACTAGGTGTACGTTTTTTAATGTGGCTAATGTGTGTTTGTTTTTGATTGCGTGTGTGGCTAAGTTTGAGTTATAAATTTCAGGTTTGATGTATGCATTGAGGTGTTCTTGATATCTGTCATTTAATTTCTTTTTTGTTTGACCTATGTATATTTTATTACAGTCTGGGCATTCGATTTTGTATATTCCGTTATTAAGTGTGGGACATATTCCTTCTGGTTGGTTTATTTTGTTGATTATGTTTCCTGTGTTTTTGTAGGCTATGTTAATATTATTATTTTTTAGTGTTTTAGTTATTCCTTTTATGTTGTATCCTGTGTATGTCGATTTTAGGTTGTTTTAATTTATTTAATATTTTAAATTCTAATTTATCTATTGTTTTTTTATTGTATCCATTTTTTTGGGCTATTTGATATATTATTTGTTTTTCTTTGGTTTTTTCTTCATTATTTAGAGGCAATTTTAGCATCCTGTATAAAAGTGATTTGTAAGCGGCCATTTTATGTTGTGGGGGATGGTTGGAGTGGTTTGGTATTGTATTAATGGTTTGTGTGGGTTTCCTATAAATAGAATATTCAATGTTATTTGTATTTCTGGTCAATGTTAGGTCTAAATAGTTTATTTTATTGTTTATTTCTTCCTCCATGGTGAATTGTATGTTAGGGTGTAAGTTATTGATTTCATTTAGAATTATGTTATTATTTATTGCTTTATTTTGTGAGATGTATAATCCATCATCGACACATCGTATCCAATGTCCGTTGGGGTCGTGTGTTTTTATGGTTTGTGTGATTAATTCGTCAAGTTTTTGGAGGTAAATTTCTGATACTATACTTGATAGTGGTGATCCCATTGCTAAGGCGTCTGTTTGTTTATATATTTTATTATTGAATATGAAATAGTTTTGGTTTAGTATGGTCTCTAGGCATTTCGTGATTTGGTTTGTGTATTTGGGGTAGGTTTTAAGGTCAGTTAATTTGTTTTTTATTATTTGGATGGTTTCGTTAATTGGTATATTAGAGTACATGTTTGTGATATCAAATGATATAAATTTGGTGTTTTTGGTTATGTTTATTGTTTTTAGTATTTCCGTTAATTCAATTGAATTTTTTATGATGTATTTTTAAAAAATGCACCTGCCTATAAAATATCACAAATAATAGCCAACGAACTTAAATTGGAAAATTTAAGGGCGTTTACACTAACATATAGCCTGTGTTTCTGTATGGCTTCCAACAACCGGTGTTTCTGTATGGCTTCCAACAACCGGTGTTTCTGTATGGCTTTCAACAACCGGTGTTTCTGTATGGCTTCCAACAATCGGTGTTTCTGTATGGCTTCCAACAACCGGTGTTTCTGTATGGCTTCCAACAACCGGTGCTTCTGTATGGCTTCCAACAACCTGTGTTTCTGTATGGCTTCCAACAATCGGTGTTTCTGTATGGCTTCCAACAACCGGTGTTTCTGTATGGCTTCCAACAACCGGTGTTGCTGTATGGCTTTCAACAACCGGTGTTTCTGTATGGCTTCCAACAACCGGTGTTTCTGTATGGCTTTCAACAACCGGTGTTTCTGTATGGCTTCCAACAACCGGTGTTTCTGTATGGCTTCCAACAACCGGTGTTTCTGTATGGCTTCCAACAACCGGTGCTTCTGTATGGCTTCCAACAACCTGTGTTTCTGTATGGCTTCCAACAATCGGTGTTTCTGTATGGCTTCCAACAACCGGTGTTTCTGTATGGCTTCCAACAACCGGTGTTTCTGTATGGCTTTCAACAACCGGTGTTTCTGTATGGCTTCCAACAACCGGTGTTTCTGTATGGCTTCCAACAACCGGTGTTTCTGTATGGCTTCCAACAACCGGTGCTTCTGTATGGCTTCCAACAACCGGTGCTTCTGTATGGCTTCCAACAACCTGTGTTTCTGTATGGCTTCCAACAACCGGTGTTTCTGTATGGCTTCCAACAACCGGTGCTTCTGTATGGCTTTCAACAACCGGTGTTTCTGTATGGCTTCCAACAACCGGTGTTTCTGTATGGCTTCCAACAACCGGTGTTTCTGTATGGCTTCCAACAACCTGTGTTTCTGTATGGCTTCCAACAATCGGTGTTTCTGTATGGCTTCCAACAACCGGTGTTTCTGTATGGCTTCCAACAACGGGTGTTTCTGTATGGCTTTCAACAACCGGTGTTTCTGTATGGCTTCCAACAACCGGTGTTTCTGTATGGCTTTCAACAACCGGTGTTTCTGTATGGCTTCCAACAACCGGTGTTTCTGTATGGCTTCCAACAACCGGTGTTTCTGTATGGCTTCCAACAACCGGTGCTTCTGAATGGCTTCCAACAACCTGTGTTTCTGTATGGCTTCCAACAATCGGTGTTTCTGTATGGCTTCCAACAACCGGTGTTTCTGTATGGCTTCCAACAACCGGTGTTTCTGTATGGCTTTCAACAACCGGTGTTTCTGTATGGCTTCCAACAACCTGTGTTTCTGTATGGCTTCCAACAATCGGTGTTTCTGTATGGCTTCCAACAACCGGTGTTTCTGTATGGCTTCCAACAACCGGTGTTTCTGTATGGCTTTCAACAACCGGTGTTTCTGTATGGCTTCCAACAACCGGTGCTTCTGTATGGCTTCCAACAACCTGTGTTTCTGTATGGCTTCCAACAATCGGTGTTTCTGTATGGCTTCCAACAACCGGTGTTTCTGTATGGCTTCCAACAACCGGTGTTTCTGTATGGCTTTCAACAACCGGTGTTTCTGTATGGCTTCCAACAACCGGTGTTTCTGTATGGCTTTCAACAACCGGTGTTTCTGTATGGCTTTCAACAACCGGTGTTTCTGTATGGCTTCCAACAACCGGTGTTTCTGTATGGCTTTCAACAACCGGTGTTTCTGTATGTCTTCCAACAACCGGTGTTTCTGTATGGCTTCCAACAACCGGTGTTTCTGTATAGCTTCCAACAACCGGTGCTTCTGTATGGCTTCCAACAACCTGTGTTTCTGTATGGCTCCAAACAACCGGTGTTTCTGTATGGCTTCCAACAACCGGTGTTTCTGTATGGCTTCCAACAACCGGTGTTTCTGTATGGCTTCCAACAACCGGTGTTTCTGTATGGCTTTCAACAACCGGTGTTTCTGTATGGCTTCCAACAACCGGTGTTTCTGTATGGCTTCCAACAACCGGTATTTCTGTATGGCTTCCAACAACCGGTTCTTCTGTATGGCTTCCAACAACCTGTGTTTCTGTATGGCTTCCAACAACCGGTGTTTCTGTATGGCTTCCAACAACCTGTGTTTCTGTATGGCTTCCAACAACCGGTGTTTCTGTATGGCTTCCAACAACCTGTGTTTCTGTATGGCTTCCAACAACCTGTGTTTCTGTATGGCTTCCAACAACCGGTGTTTCTGTATGGCTTCCAACAACCTGTGTTTCTGTATGGCTTCCATACAAAACCGGTGTTAGCAATGTTTTTATATTTAATTTGTTTTGAAATATAAAATAATGACGATAAAAAATATTATTTTATATAATTAAAAAAATTCAATGAAATGTTCTAATTACAGATGTAGATAAATATATTTCCAAGCTAAGATAAATACTTTAATTTTTATGTTTTAGGTAAAGTTGGCTTTAATTTACTTTGAGTAGAGAATGTTTTTATATAGTTAATAAGCAATTTTAAGCAGTTTTATACAATTAATAAGCTCATCAAGATTGTTACCTAAGGTTCTTGTGATAACTTACAAAACTATGGTGAGATGCTTTTTGCGACGTTTAAACAAGTCCGGACCCTGCTCAAACTTCCTGAACCCCCTCCCGCTAATAGATCGTTTAGAAATTATCATGCACGAATAATTAGTAATAGTATTTCGAGTTGCATTTCTACGTGCATTTATGCCTAGACTATAAATCTTCTTTCAACTTTTTTGTTTTGGCCTACTCTCGCGATGGAAATATTGCATTAGGGTGTTGAAGTTTCTAGAATTAAGTAAACTCCCATAATTTCGATGAGAAAGTCTACTCCTAACAGTAAAGCTTAAATATGATCAATGAATCGAACGCTATAATAACATTCATGCCTTACTCAATCGTCAAACGTCGTAATTATACAAAAAAGCTATAACTATTTAGCAATCTCATTACCCCAACAAAGAAGTGTAAAATACCAGTTTCATTCAATTCCTTATATTAGCTCACACTCTCCCTATAATACTTTTATTTATTTACTTTCTTTAAATTTTCAGTCGATATTAAAATCACTTTTATTCATCCATTCCAGTTCAAATACATAAAATTTTGTTTAGTAGCCTACTACTTACTGTGGATTTAGATTGTTTTAATAATTTATTCTGTCAGTATTAATTCTATTTAATATAAGTTTAATATTTACTTTTACTTTAAGTTTTCAACTGCTTTTTTCAGTAGTAGGTTAGATTTAATGTTTAGGAATATTAAGTTTGGCATACACTAATTGTTCTCATCGATTATAACCTAATTGTTTTTTCGCCGGAAAAAATGTAAAACTTGTAGTGTATGACATTGATACAATTTTTTTTTTTGTTTTTAATATTGTGTCTGTAATCAATATTAATAATTCATTTCTCTTTCTATTTTTACACCTAATAGGCCTATTGTGATACACATTTATAATAATTGTAATTATTTAATAAAATGTAATAAAAATAATTTTTGTTTTGTCATAAGTCGGAATTGACTTTTTATATTACTTTTTTTGTCTGAGATTTGTCTGTCGTTCCTTCCGTACTTTCTAGCTTTAATAGGTTTGCTTTAAGTCAGTCACTGACCGTATCAGCGCTGTACTTTATAGGCCTATATACAGATGTTCTTTGTTTACTATCCTGGAATCCAATCCATCTTTATCTCTTTCGTTTAAAGCACTTACACTGTAATACTAGGGACTGCAACATTTTAAAATTTGTATCTTTTATCTTAGACCCGCAATTATTTCTATAAAATATTTGCAAATTTCACTCTTACTGGGCACTTCAATTACTAGACGAAGTATACTAACAAACCTAAAGTTTCTGGCTATTTATATTTTTGTATTGTTTTTAAGTGTCTTTGTATTATTTTTAACGCTTCTTGCAACACTTAAAATGTATTGATTTAAACTAAACCACCACAATGAAGTAAATATATTACACGTCTTGATATATTACAAAACATATTTCTAAGGGAACATTCGTTATTTAGACCGCATCAAACTTTGTGGATTTATAACGGTAAAGTTTTCAAATTTCACAATGTAACAACTCTAAACTAAATAACTAATGTAATGCTTTTCTACAAGCATTCAAGTTTCTCGAGCGAGAAATGTGACGTCATTGCACTGAATTAACGGATTTTTCGCTACAGGAAGGCAGTTATTGTTGACTGTTGCAACTGTCTTTGTTGCCAATTTGCCCTTTATTTCTGTAATTGTTATGAATAATATACTTGTAATTCCTTCAAGTATTATTTTTAAAAAACATTTTACTTTCTAAGCATATTTAAAACGCAAAATGCTGTACATCAAAGAAACCGCCGAGTTTCCATTAATAAAAAGAGAAAATGTCTGAGTTAAGCACCTATTACAGGATTCCTAATTGTGGCCTTGCATGATGAGTGAATTCAGGAGGCAAGTCATTGTGACATTTAATTTCAAGGAGATTTAAAATTTATTATTTTGTTTAAAAAAGTTTAAAATATATAATACCCTATATATAATTAGGGTAGACTACTAGATCTGTAGCCTGATTGTAACTAGATAGATCATGACAGTATTTTTATTGCAAAACTATTATATTGCCAACAAAATTGGTTCATTTTATAAATAAATCGTTTCCCCCCTTTTCTCTCTTCTCCCCCTTTTTTTCTCTCACTCTCGTCATTAAAGTTTTGGCTTTATTGTTCTTCCTCTTTAAAGGTATGCAAAAAGTATTCGTTAACATAAGTAAAACTTTGCTATTAATTAATAAGTAATAAAAAAATGCAAATTGTGTGGCTTCTTTACTTCAAAAATGGTTTAGGTTCGTTTTAATTAGACGTTGTTTAACAAGTCTAGGAATATAAATTGAAATATTATTAAAGCGGATATAAATAATATTTGTTTGAATTTTGCATGTTTGTATACGTGCGCGCGCGCGTGTATGTAACAGAAGTAGTTTACTGAATTTCACAGTGGAAATGAATAATAATATTGTGGAAAATGAAATTATCAATTTTTATCAAGAGCTCCTACTTCATTTACAACACCCTTATCTTTCTCTATCTTCAATTTAGTAGCGTAATCGTCCCCTGCAGGAGTTACGACTCCATGATTCTTCTAAGGCAGGGTTTCCCAAACTTTTTGGTACCACGCCCCCTCCTCTTGAAATTAAATCCCCCCACGCCCCCTTCCGATTTACACTTTGAACAAATGGTATAGGCATATGAAAAGCATCAAGTATTATATATATATATATATATATATATATATATATATATATATATATATATTAATAACAATTTATTTATTTATACATAATTTCACAAGAAATATGACATAACATTTCAGGTTTTAATTTGCAAGGTAAATTTTAACTGATAAGAGAAATATCTGTAAGTGAGATGGATGAGCTTGTATTTTTTACACTAGCATGCCTATTTGAGGTTGTATTTTAGTAAGGGCACAATCTAATTCGTTAGCAACACCACGTTTGTTCCTATAATATTAAATATATGTAATTTATCTTATTATTTTCCAACTGGACTCGCACCACCCCTAACTTGCCTTCACGACCCCTAAGGGAGGCTCGGCCCCCAGTTTGGGAACTTATGTTTTAAGGTATCTCATCTATCGACGTCCTCAGCTTTAAGCTCTGTTTTTATATTCCCACTTCTATTAAAGTGCACACGAGTGTAACCTTGATCGCTTCAACCTCGCATCATCTCGGTCGTTTGGATCCAGGTTTTTTGTTTCTACCTGTTGAGAAAGTCCTTTCCAACCTCGCTACGGTTTCCAATTGGCTAAGGTTTATAGTCGGTGATGGTCATTCCGATGGGTTTGCTCTTCTGCGGGCCTCTCCGCGCCTTATTAAAGACTTCTTGCCTTTTGGCTGTGCATCGATGCAGACTGACACCAGAGTGAGCTGATGTCACAAGTTTAAAGTAATCAGCAATAGTGATGAAAAGCCACAAGTGGCGTACTGTCAGTAAAACTAAAGTGTTTTTCAAAACTTCTTCACATTTTTACGATATATTCAATACATGTTTTAAAATGTTTTGACAAGTCGTTCCCAGACTCAAGAAATCTTTAATTATCGTTTCTAGATGGTTTTGGAGCAATCCTTTGTTTCCATTATCTACCAAGAGTTGTAGAACACTTTCCTGAATCAATAAAATCGACAGATGCCAGCAGTCATGTGATTAAACGCCTTTTGAAAACAAACAAAAGCCAGACAAGTTCTGTACACAGAGAAACCCTTCCCACCTCCTTTAAAACCATTTCCGAAATATCTTTTTTCAAGGATTGAGGCAAATTTATTACAGACAGCTGTTTAATAATTCAATCATAAATGTTCCTTTTTGATAATCTGATTCCTTTATAGCGTGCACAGTTCTCTTGCCTTTAGACTAACTTATTTTTAACCGGCCTCCAAGCTCATTTAATTTTAGTGTCTTCTGCGTTATCTTTGCTAGCAATAAATTTACATATTCTTAAATTGTCTTCCGTCTATAATAGGGAATTGTTTATTCGTCTAAGGTTAGAGACACATAAGAATACTCACTACACCTAGATTTATATTGCAGTTCCAAACGTGTAGGATTTGTGTGCGTCTTTGTGTATAAGAGAGTGCGTTCAAGAAAGAGATAGAGAGTGCACGGAAGAGTGAGAGATAGAGAGAGTAAATGCAAGACAGATTTAAATAATGCTTACAAGAAGAGATAGAGTGAACGCAATGGAAAGAAATAGACAGTACTTGCAAGAGAGAAAATTCAAGAGAGAGATAGAGAGTGCATACAAGAAGAGATAGAGTACACGCAAGAGAAAGAGATAGAAAACTAGAGAGGGGATGCAAGAGAGAGATAGAGTCCATGCAAGAGAATGAGATAGAGTGGTTGTAGGAGAGAACATAGAAGAGAGAGGTAGAAGGCACGAACGAAAAAGAGATAGAGAATGGAAGCACGAGAGATAGAGCACATAAGAGATCGAGGTAAAGAGTTCTTGACAGATAGATAAAAATGCATGCAAGCGAGAGTGCAAGCAGGATAGAGATAGAGTGCACGCAAGAGAGATAGATAGACAGTGCATGTAAAAGAGAAAGGCAAGAAAAAGATAGAGTGCACGTAAGAGAGATAGAGAGTGCAAGCAAAAGTGAAAATGCAAGATAGAGGGAGAACGTTCATCTGCGTACAAAAGAGAGATGGAGTGTTTGCAAGAGAAATCATTCAAATCAGGGATGAAAAGTGAGCCTAAAAGAGAGAAATAGAGTGCATGCAAGAGAGAGCCTGAGAGTGCATGCAAGAGCGTCCGTGAAAGAAAGAGATAGAATATGCATGCAAGAGAAAGATAGAAAGGGAATGCAAAAGAGAGAGAGAGTGAGCGTGCATGCGAAAGAGAAGATAGAGAATAAAAGAACAGGCACCATGAAATTTTCCCGTCGATATATTACTGCTGTTATGTTCAATAGTAAACTATCAACATTGGGCTTTTATGTTGTTATATTGAACTCCGTTCAATTAGAAATAAGGTCCTGTCGTATTTAACCTCTGGCAGAGGAATGTTGAATAGACGGGATTCATATTACGAAAATATTCATATCAGTTTATAAAAACCCTATATATATATATATAAAGTGGTCGTCCTACAAGAATAAGGATTGACCAAAGCTTAGAAAGCTTTTACTGCAAAGCAAATCAGGGACACACAAGAATCTATATCCGCGTAGCACTAAGGTGGAACAGGTTTGGCGCTACTTCACGTTCAGTTATTTGAAAGAAAAGTTTAGCAATCAAAGGAATGGGTTACCTACGGCGAGAAATTCCGAAGTTGTTGGAGTCGCAAGTTGGGAAACAATAAAAGGAAGTGCGATTGCACGAACTAAAAAACAAAACAAAATGCAACAAACTCTTTCTTAAAGGAAAGTTCCGGCATATTGGTATTTAAACTTTGCACAGCTCCATTATATTGTAGCTTTAACAAGCATTGCCACAGGTTGAGCCCAGTAACAGCTACCACTGTGCCTTAGGTTCCTTAATAGCAACGAAAAATAAATTTTCCTTGATACTTTGTTCGAATTTATTAGAAAGAAAAAACTAAATAAGATGCTTAATTATCTGGTTTTAAATCTCTTTTATTAATATATTGACAACAAAATGACATTATTTAAAATATTTTCAATGTCGAATCACAAATTGTTCAAAGTTGTTCTTCTTCAGGTGGAAATTCGTAGGCCTAATATAGAGAGGGTGCTTTTATCTTCTTTTTATTTTTCAGGACAAAGCGGAAAATAGAGATGTTGTTGAGATACAAATGATTTTAAATGTTTAATTATACTCCCAGCAACACGACTGGAAAGGGGTGCTCTCTGTCTTTTCAACCCCTCAGTGTGTAAAAGCAATCGTATTTTCTTTTTTCGAAAAACTTACATCACAATTTCTTCGCCTGTCTTGTCTTGCACACGAAACGCAATATTAGTAGTTCAAGAATCGTATTTCAGAGTCTCGTATGTCCGTCAAGTAATCAGTACTAGAAACATTTAAAGTCATTTAAATTGCGTATATACTGAAATTTGGTATTTCTGCGATACAAACTTACTTCGTCAAGTAGTTCAACAGCCCTAAGACAGGCAAATTTCTGAGTGCAACTCACCAGTCCCTGTTAAATTACTCAGCTTTTCTGCCTAATCCATCCCCGTTAAATTACTCAGATTTTCTTCCTAATCCATTTGAAACTAAAGGACTAAAAGGGTCGCTCTCCTTCACGGCATTAATGTCTCCGTGGATCACTCATGTTGCATCACTCCGATATCTAACGTCAAAATGTACAGGTTTTATGTAATAAATGTAGGAGTTTATCTTCAATAGAAACAAATTATCCGCGGTGCAGCTTTCCAAATTTCGCAGAATCTCGTGGTTTTCGGACCACACATCAGGATACAATGTTACATGTAGCATATGCGAAACTAAATTCTATAATGTTGTTAGTAAATCCTTATAATATTACATTTATACTTACAAATGTCCACAAGTAGATGGGGTGGAATTAGACGGATAATGTCAGTTTACTTGTTAGAAGTTCGCATTTATATTAAGTGAAATAAATTGTGCAAGTGTGATTGGGTATGGCAGTGGAAGAATAGCCTGAGACGGATCCGGGATAGCACAATTACTGACGTATGGCTTCTCGCCGAGACTTCCATTCAGACCATCTCCGTCGTTAAACCCATTTGGAAGCGACAGCTGCACGAGGCATGTCGCATAAATGCTGACAGACATTAGAAAATGACAAATTATAACCTTAGATATATATCTCTCGCAGCCAAATCAGCTGCGAACATATCTAATAAAGTAAATGGTATATAGGGCAAATAGTTCTAAATAATCGTGCTGTAACGTTGAGTCTTTACACACCTAGGACTGATGACGTAGCACTGTCCCTATTCCTTATGCATAATATAGGCCCAAACTTCTTTATGCTTAATAGCTGCAGAAAAATTTAATAGCTTTACAAAGTGGCATCTGTCAGTGAGACGCCAACAGAAGAGAAGAATGTATTTAATAAAGTTTTTAATGGAGCATAGATAATGTAGTTAATAACTAAAGAATGATATTAATAAAAAAATCTTTTGATTTTTTAGTAAATATTTTAGAAAAATTAGTAAATAAGAATGTTATTCAACAAATTTTTATTAAAATCAGTTGTTAAAAAGTGTCAGACGCGTCTAAAGAACATATTTAACACATCATAATTATATTGAATTATTTATAGAAAGGTCTATTGAAATATAAATTCATATATTTATTAAGTGACAACAAATATTGGATAACATTTTAACTTAGCAATGTACAAACAATAATGTAACATAACCTACGTGTTAAAACAGCTGTTCTACAACATAACCTATAAACATAAAGTCAGTTGTATGAAATCATATGTTTTCACCTAATAAAGTTAAAATATTTGTATACAGTGCGTATATACAGCTAATTAGATGGGTTAGACCGGCATGGCAACTTGAAGACTCTCCCGTACAATTTGTCTGTTCAGGCGCGCCAAAAGAAGTATTTACTTCTACAACTTTATAGCATTAAACAAATATATTATTTTCTATAAACCCTATGAACTAGGAATAAATATTTAATATCTTGCTATCATTGCAATATCACAAACGTAGAACGGACAGATTTTTAAGTATACATTTTACGAGTTAATAAAAAAAATTCATCTTTATAAGGACAAATTTAAAAGTGCATAATATTCTCATCTCTAAATTGCAAAATTTTCATTTAAACTCAACAAAAAATCTGGTTATCGTGTAAAACGGCCGGTTTTAAACTACTCTTATCTATGATTTCATCGGCCAAAACTATTTTCGGCAGAAAGAATTACTGTCGGAGAAATAGGCTCTTTCTTTATATATCTGTGTTTGTCCTAATTCTCTGTTGAAGCTTTCGACACATTGTAATAGGGGATTTATATTTTACTGAACATAAAAACAAGGGTTGCTTAGAAGAGCATAGTGGGTTTATGTTCTATTTAGATAAACACCCAAATTCTCAAAACCAGATTTCTTAAATATGAAATCGGTTTCATAATAATCAATTAATTGTAAACAAAAACTAAACTTCATAAAAAGTTCTTTAATAAATTCCTCGACGTTTCGATTCACTTGTACAACTCTCTTCAGGAGCCAAACAGTGTAAAGAACATTATAAAAACTAAACACATCTACAATTTCACAATATAAAAAACAATAACACAACCGTAAAATAAATAAATAAATATAAAACCAAAAGTAAAACATTTCAGTGTCAACCATCAAGTGAATAGAAATATTGTTATGTCTCCCGTGCGGCAGCTCACACAGGATGTCACTCATGTGTTACTAGCTGAGGTTATTTTACGCAGCGGGGAGTGACCAAGAGGATGCTGCCTAACGTTGTCGTGTGCTTGACTAACGCACAGGTTGGGTTTACAGGAGGTAATGTCTCCCGTGCGGCAGCTCACACAGTATGTCACTCATGTGTTACTAGCTGAGGTTATTTTACGCAGCGGGGAGTGACCAAGAGGATGCTGCCTAACGTTGTCGTGTGCTTGACTAACGCACAGGTTGGGTTTACAGGAGGTAGTGTCTCCCGTGCGGCAGCTCACACAGGATGTCACTCATGTGTTACTAGCTGAGGTTATTTTACGCAGCGGGGAGTGACCAAGGGGATGCTGCCTAACGTTATCGTGTGCATGACTAACGCACAGGTTGGGTTTACAGGAGGTAATGTCTCCCGTGCGGCAGCTCACACAGGATGTCACTCATGTGTTACTAGCTGAGGTTATTTTACGCAGCGGGGAGTGACCAAGAGGATGCTGCCTAACGTTGTCGTGTGCTTGACTAACGCACAGGTTGGGTTTACAGGAGGTAATGTCTCCCGTGCGGCAGCTCACACAGGATGTCACTCATGTGTTACTAGCTGAGGTTATTTTACGCAGCGGGGAGTGACCAAGAGGATTCTGCCTAACGTTGTCGTGTGCTTGACTAACGCACAGGTTGGGTTTACAGGAGGTAATGTCTCCCGTGCGGCAGCTCACACAGTATGTCACTCATGTGTTACTAGCTGAGGTTATTTTACGCAGCGGGGAGTGACCAAGAGGATGCTGCCTAACGTTGTCGTGTGCTTGACTAACGCACAGGTTGGGTTTACAGGAGGTAGTGTCTCCCGTGCGGCAGCTCACACAGGATGTCACTCATGTGTTACTAGCTGAGGTTATTTTACGCAGCGGGGAGTGACCAACAGGATGCTGCCTAACGTTGTCGTGTGCTTGACTAACGCACAGGTTGGGTTTACAGGAGGTAATGTCTCCCGTGCGGCAGCTCACACAGGATGTCACTCATGTGTTACTAGCTGAGGTTATTTTACGCAGCGGGGAGTGACCAAGAGGATGCTGCCTAACGTTATCGTGTGCTTGACTAACGCACAGGTTGGGTTTACAGGAGGTAATGTCTCCCGTGCGGCAGCTCACACAGGATGTCACTCATGTGTTACTAGCTGAGGTTATTTTACGCAGCGGGGAGTGACCAAGAGGATTCTGCCTAACGTTGTCGTGTGCTTGACTAACGCACAGGTTGGGTTTACAGGAGGTAATGTCTCCCGTGCGGCAGCTCACACAGGATGTCACTCATGTGTTACTAGCTGAGGTTATTTTACGCAGCGGGGAGTGACCAAGGGGGTGTGTGACCTAACGTTATCGTGTGCTTGACTAACGCACAGGTTGGGTTTACAGGAGGTAATGTCTCCCGTGCGGCAGCTCACACAGGATGTCACTTATGTGTTACTAGCTGAGGTTATTTTACGCAGTGGGGAGTGACCAAGGGGATGCTGCCTAACGTTATCGTGTGCTTGACTAACGCACAGGTTGGGTTTACAGGAGGTAATGTCTCCCGTGCGGCAGCTCACACAGGATGTCACTCATGTGTTACTAGCTGAGGTTATTTTACGCAGTGGGGAGTGACCAAGGGGATGCTGCCTAACGTTATCGTGTGCTTGACTAACGCACAGGTTGGGTTTACAGGAGGTAATGTCACCCGTGCGGCAGCTCACACAGGATGTCACTCATGTGTTACTAGCTGAGGTTATTTTACGCAGCGGGGAGTGACCAAGGGGGTGTGTGACCTAACGTTATCGTGTGCATGACTAACGCACAGGTTGGGTTTACAGGAGGTAATGTCTCCCGTGCGGCAGCTCACACAGGATGTCACTCATGTGTTACTAGCTGAGGTTATTTTACGCAGCGGGGAGTGACCAAGGGGATGCTGCCTAACGTTATCGTGTGCTTGACTAACGCACAGGTTGGGTTTACAGGAGGTAATGTCTCCCGTGCGGCAGCTCACACAGGATGTCACTCATGTGTTACTAGCTGAGGTTATTTTACGCAGCGGGGAGTGACCAAGAGGATGCTGCCTAACGTTATCGTGTGCTTGACTAACGCACAGGTTGGGTTTACAGGAGGTAATGTCTCCCGTGCGGCAGCTCACACAGGATGTCACTCATGTGTTACTAGCTGAGGTTATTTTACGCAGCGGGGAGTGACCAAGAGGATTCTGCCTAACGTTGTCGTGTGCTTGACTAACGCACAGGTTGGGTTTACAGGAGGTAATGTCTCCCGTGCGGCAGCTCACACAGGATGTCACTCATGTGTTACTAGCTGAGGTTATTTTACGCAGCGGGGAGTGACCAAGGGGGTGTGTGACCTAACGTTATCGTGTGCTTGACTAACGCACAGGTTGGGTTTACAGGAGGTAATGTCTCCCGTGCGGCAGCTCACACAGGATGTCACTTATGTGTTACTAGCTGAGGTTATTTTACGCAGTGGGGAGTGACCAAGGGGATGCTGCCTAACGTTATCGTGTGCTTGACTAACGCACAGGTTGGGTTTACAGGAGGTAATGTCTCCCGTGCGGCAGCTCACACAGGATGTCACTCATGTGTTACTAGCTGAGGTTATTTTACGCAGTGGGGAGTGACCAAGGGGATGCTGCCTAACGTTATCGTGTGCTTGACTAACGCACAGGTTGGGTTTACAGGAGGTAATGTCACCCGTGCGGCAGCTCACACAGGATGTCACTCATGTGTTACTAGCTGAGGTTATTTTACGCAGCGGGGAGTGACCAAGGGGGTGTGTGACCTAACGTTATCGTGTGCATGACTAACGCACAGGTTGGGTTTACAGGAGGTAATGTCTCCCGTGCGGCAGCTCACACAGGATGTCACTCATGTGTTACTAGCTGAGGTTATTTTACGCAGCGGGGAGTGACCAAGGGGATGCTGCCTAACGTTATCGTGTGCTTGACTAACGCACAGGTTGGGTTTACAGGAGGTAATGTCTCCCGTGCGGCAGCTCACACAGGATGTCACTCATGTGTTACTAGCTGAGGTTATTTTACGCAGCGGGGAGTGACCAAGAGGATTCTGCCTAACGTTGTCGTGTGCTTGACTAACGCACAGGTTGGGTTTACAGGAGGTAATGTCTCTCGTGCGGCAGCTCACACAGGATGTCACTCATGTGTTACTAGATGAGGTTATTTTACGCAGCGGGGAGTGACCAAGAGGATGCTGCCTAACGTTGTCGTGTGCTTGACTAACGCACAGGTTGGGTTTACAGGAGGTAATGTCTCCCGTGCGGCAGCTCACACAGGATGTCACTCATGAAACGTTCTAACCCTGACATTGATTTAGAACCTGTTAATATAAAATAGCCAATGTTAGGTCGGTGAAACAGCTGTCGCTTATATATGAATGCTTTCACTACTTTGTGCCGCCACGTTAGGTATAAACGCAACAATACATTTACACTTTCGATGTAACATCGACGTAGCGGGGAAAGGGAAAACAGCAGCACTAATGTCGCGCCTGTCAGTCTGTTGATTTCATCAGACTTGGGCGTACACGGAAGTAAACACTGAAGACACGCAGAGAATGCAATTACATTGAAGTCTCGTTGTTATTCAAGCGGGGCATTAGGCAGTCGCGAATCTAGCCATCACGGCGTATGACGCTGCTGTCTGCTGTCATAACAAACAGCAAGAAGGTTCTTATACATTCAGCAATCGTCTTAGATCCTCAAGGTAAAAATATCAATTAAAGGATGCTGTTTGAGTTTAGTCTCCCATGTTCCATATCTTTGACCAATACTTTTAATCACTGCCTCGTAAACCACTGCCCTCTTAAACTAGATATTTTTTTAATTATTCCACTTATTTTGTTTACATTCAAATAAATGTTAAAGCATTGGTTAGCTTACGTCTGTTCAAGAAATCTATGATCTGTTTCTTATAGAATGCTTTATATTTTTGTAATTTTGTTGCTACAAACAAGTTGTCTTATGTTTAGAGAGCCTCGGTGACCCTATTTAAGTTCTCCTTGACAAACCACGTAAGTGTGGATAAATCTTTATTAATTTAGATTTTATTCATCAGTTACTTAGTAATCAATGTACTTTTGGGCTTTGTTGTCCGTAACGATCGTGAAACGTTTGCGTTGGTACCCTCGTGACTTGGAAACATATAAATAGGATAACGTATTGTATGAAAACTTTACACTTTTTCAAAATAGTCTTAGTACGTTTTTTTATTAATTTATTTTATAAGTTCGGCAGGTAATTATTTATTTCAAACAGAAAAATAATATACACGCATTATTATAATAGATTGTAATATAAATATATCTCAACTAATGAAGAGATAATTTCGTTAGAGAAAACCTTTCGGGTTCAAAACCCCTAAAGAATCACTAAGTAAAGAATCGCTGGGGTGTATGTGGGTTGGACGGTCACCTATACGCATGCGCCAACTAGTATCGCGTTGTTCAGGAAACGTCCTCCAAGCCAAATCCTCCTCTCACCAATCACTATCAAGGTCATAGAGAATTCACTTACACTCCGTTACACTTACACCAACGTGAGGGCGAGGGTGAGGTAGACTTTCCCGACGTAGGCTGACTTACTATCAAGATCATAAAGAAGTAGCTACCAGTTACACCGCCTTCTAAGGCGATGGGTTAGGAATTGCTTTTGGAAATAGAAGGAGTAAAGGAAGGGTATAATGATTCACCAGGTTTACCTCAGGATATTAGGATTGACAAATGGACTGTATCAACGGAAGTTTTTTACTTTTCTGTATTATGGTTCAGATTATGTTAGTTCACCTCAAGATATTAGGATTCCGCAACTATTTGACTAATGGACTGTATCAACAGAAGTTTTTTACTTTTCTGTATTATGGTTCAGATTATGTTAGTTCACCTCAAGATATTAGGATTCGGCAACTATTTGACTAATGGACTGTATCAACAGAAGTTTTTTACTTTTCTGTATTATGGTTCAGATTATGTTAGTTCACCTCAAGATATTAGGATTCCGCAACTATTTGACTAATGGACTGTATCAACAGAAGTTTTTTACTTTTCTGTATTATGGTTCAGATTATGTTAGTTCACCTCAAGATATTAGGATTCGGCAACTATTTGACTAATGGACTGTATCAACAGAGGTTTTTTACTTTTCTGTATTATGGTTCAGATTATGTTAGTTCACCTCAAGATATTAGGATTCCGCAACTATTTGACTAATGGACTGTATCAACAGAAGTTTTTTACTTTTCTGTATTATGGTTCAGATTATGTTAGTTCACCTCAAGATATTAGGATTCCGCAACTATTTGACTAATGGACTGTATCAACAGAAGTTTTTTACTTTTCTGTATTATGGTTCAGATTATGTTAGTTCACCTCAAGATATTAGGATTCCGCAACTATTTGACTAATGGACTGTATCAACAGAAGTTTTTTACTTTTCTGTATTATGGTTCAGATTATGTTAGGTCACCTCAAGATATTAGGATTCCGCAACTATTTGACTAATGGACTGTATCAACAGAAGTTTTTTACTTTTCTGTATTATGGTTCAGATTATGTTAGTTCGCCTCAAGATATTAGGATTCCGCAACTATTTGACTAATGGACTGTATCAACAGAAGTTTTTTACTTTTCTGTATTATGGTTCAGATTATGTTAGTTCGCCTCAAGATATTAGGATTCCGCAACTATTTGACTAATGGACTGTATCAACAGAAGTTTTTTACTTTTCTGTATTATGGTTCAGATTATGTTAGTTCACCTCAAGATATTAGGATTCCGCAACTATTTGACTAATGGACTGTATCAACAGAAGTTTTTTACTTTTCTGTATTATGGTTCAGATTATGTTAGTTCACTCAAGATATTAGGATTCCGCAACTATTTGACTAATGGACTGTATCAACAGAGGTTTTTTACTTTTCTGTATTATGGTTCAGATTATGTTAGTTCACCTCAAGATATTAGGATTCCGCAACTATTTGACTAATGGACTGTATCAACAGAGGTTTTTTACTTTTCTGTATTATGGTTCAGATTATGTTAGTTCACCTCAAGATATTAGGATTCCGCAACTATTTGACTAATGGACTGTATCAACAGAAGTTTTTTACTTTTCTGTATTATGGTTCAGATAATGTTAGTTCACCTCAAGATATTAGGATTCCGCAACTATTTGACTAATGGACTGTATCAACAGAAGTTTTTTACTTTTCTGTATTATGGTTCAGATTATGTTAGTTCACCTCAAGATATTAGGATTCCGCAACTATTTGACTAATGGACTGTATCAACAGAAGTTTTTTACTTTTCTGTATTATGGTTCAGATTATGTTAGTTCACCTCAAGATATTAGGATTCCGCAACTATTTGACTAATGGACTGTATCAACAGAAGTTTTTTACTTTTCTGTATTATGGTTAAGATTATGTTAGTTCACCTCAAGATATTAGGATTCCGCAACTATTTGACTAATGGACTGTATCAACAGAAGTTTTTTACTTTTCTGTATTATGGTTCAGATTATGTTAGTTCACCTCAAGATATTAGGATTCCGCAACTATTTGACTAATGGACTGTATCAACAGAAGTTTTTTACTTTTCTGTATTATGGTTCAGATTATGTTAGTTCACCTCAAGATATTAGGATTCCGCAACTATTTGACTAATGGACTGTATCAACAGAAGTTTTTTACTTTTCTGTATTATGGTTCAGATTATGTTAGTTCACCTCAAGATATTAGGATTCCGCAACTATTTGACTAATGGACTGTATCAACAGAAGTTTTTTACTTTTCTGTATTATGGTTCAGATTATGTTAGTTCACCTCAAGATATTAGGATTCCGCAACTATTTGACTAATGGACTGTATCAACAGAAGTTTTTTACTTTTCTGTATTATGGTTCAGATTATGTTAGTTCACCTCAAGATATTAGGATTCCGCAACTATTTGACTAATGGACTGTATCAACAGAAGTTTTTTACTTTTCTGTATTATGGTTCAGATTATGTTAGTTCACCTCAAGATATTAGGATTCCGCAACTATTTGACTAATGGACTGTATCAACAGAAGTTTTTTACTTTTCTGTATTATGGTTCAGATTATGTTAGTTCACCTCAAGATATTAGGATTCCGCAACTATTTGACTAATGGACTGTATCAACAGAAGTTTTTTACTTTTCTGTATTATGGTTCAGATTATGTTAGTTCACCTCAAGATATTAGGATTCCGCAACTATTTGACTAATGGACTGTATCAACAGAAGTTTTTTACTTTTCTGTATTATGGTTCAGATTATGTTAGTTCACCTCAAGATATTAGGATTCAGCAACTATTTGACTAATGGACTGTATCAACAGAAGTTTTTTACTTTTCTGTATTATGGTTCAGATTATGTTAGTTCACCTCAAGATATTAGGATTCCGCAACTATTTGACTAATGGACTGTATCAACAGAAGTTTTTTACTTTTCTGTATTATGGTTCAGATTATGTTAGTTCACCTCAAGATATTAGGATTCCGCAACTATTTGACTAATGGACTGTATCAACAGAAGTTTTTTACTTTTCTGTATTATGGTTCAGATTATGTTAGTTCACCTCAAGATATTAGGATTCCGCAACTATTTGACTAATGGACTGTATCAACAGAAGTTTTTTACTTTTCTGTATTATGGTTCAGATTATGTTAGTTCACCTCAAGATATTAGGATTCCGCAACTATTTGACTAATGGACTGTATCAACAGAAGTTTTTTACTTTTCTGTATTATGGTTCAGATTATGTTAGTTCACCTCAAGATATTAGGATTCCGCAACTATTTGACTAATGGACTGTATCAACAGAAGTTTTTTACTTTTCTGTATTATGGTTCAGATTATGTTAGTTCACCTCAAGATATTAGGATTCCGCAACTATTTGACTAATGGACTGTATCAACAGAAGTTTTTTACTTTTCTGTATTATGGTTCAGATTATGTTAGTTCACCTCAAGATATTAGGATTCCGCAACTATTTGACTAATGGACTGTATCAACAGAAGTTTTTTACTTTTCTGTATTATGGTTCAGATTATGTTAGTTCACCTCAAGATATTAGGATTCCGCAACTATTTGACTAATGGACTGTATCAACAGAAGTTTTTTACTTTTCTGTATTATGGTTCAGATTATGTTAGTTCACCTCAAGATATTAGGATTCCGCAACTATTTGACTAATGGACTGTATCAACAGAAGTTTTTTACTTTTCTGTATTATGGTTCAGATTATGTTAGTTCACCTCAAGATATTAGGATTCCGCAACTATTTGACTAATGGACTGTATCAACAGAAGTTTTTTACTTTTCTGTATTATGGTTCAGATTATGTTAGTTCACCTCAAGATATTAGGATTCCGCAACTATTTGACTAATGGACTGTATCAACAGAAGTTTTTTACTTTTCTGTATTATGGTTCAGATTATGTTAGTTCACCTCAAGATATTAGGATTCCGCAACTATTTGACTAATGGACTGTATCAACAGAAGTTTTTTACTTTTCTGTATTATGGTTCAGATTATGTTAGTTCACCTCAAGATATTAGGATTCCGCAACTATTTGACTAATGGACTGTATCAACAGAAGTTTTTTACTTTTCTGTATTATGGTTCAGATTATGTTAGTTCACCTCAAGATATTAGGATTCCGCAACTATTTGACTAATGGACTGTATCAACAGAAGTTTTTTACTTTTCTGTATTATGGTTCAGATTATGTTAGTTCACCTCAAGATATTAGGATTCCGCAACTATTTGACTAATGGACTGTATCAACAGAAGTTTTTTACTTTTCTGTATTATGGTTCAGATTATGTTAGTTCACCTCAAGATATTAGGATTCCGCAACTATTTGACTAATGGACTGTATCAACAGAAGTTTTTTACTTTTCTGTATTATGGTTCAGATTATGTTAGTTCACCTCAAGATATTAGGATTCCGCAACTATTTGACTAATGGACTGTATCAACAGAAGTTTTTTACTTTTCTGTATTATGGTTCAGATTATGTTAGTTCACCTCAAGATATTAGGATTCCGCAACTATTTGACTAATGGACTGTATCAACAGAAGTTTTTTACTTTTCTGTATTATGGTTCAGATTATGTTAGTTCACCTCAAGATATTAGGATTCCGCAACTATTTGACTAATGGACTGTATCAACAGAAGTTTTTTACTTTTCTGTATTATGGTTCAGATTATGTTAGTTCACCTCAAGATATTAGGATTCCGCAACTATTTGACTAATGGACTGTATCAACAGAAGTTTTTTACTTTTCTGTATTATGGTTCAGATTATGTTAGTTCACCTCAAGATATTAGGATTCCGCAACTATTTGACTAATGGACTGTATCAACAGAAGTTTTTTACTTTTCTGTATTATGGTTCAGATTATGTTAGTTCACCTCAAGATATTAGGATTCCGCAACTATTTGACTAATGGACTGTATCAACAGAAGTTTTTTACTTTTCTGTATTATGGTTCAGATTATGTTAGTTCACCTCAAGATATTAGGATTCCGCAACTATTTGACTAATGGACTGTATCAACAGAAGTTTTTTACTTTTCTGTATTATGGTTCAGATTATGTTAGTTCACCTCAAGATATTAGGATTCCGCAACTATTTGACTAATGGACTGTATCAACAGAAGTTTTTTACTTTTCTGTATTATGGTTCAGATTATGTTAGTTCACCTCAAGATATTAGGATTCCGCAACTATTTGACTAATGGACTGTATCAACAGAAGTTTTTTACTTTTCTGTATTATGGTTCAGATTATGTTAGTTCACCTCAAGATATTAGGATTCCGCAACTATTTGACTAATGGACTGTATCAACAGAAGTTTTTTACTTTTCTGTATTATGGTTCAGATTATGTTAGTTCACCTCAAGATATTAGGATTCCGCAACTATTTGACTAATGGACTGTATCAACAGAAGTTTTTTACTTTTCTGTATTATGGTTCAGATTATGTTAGTTCACCTCAAGATATTAGGATTCCGCAACTATTTGACTAATGGACTGTATCAACAGAAGTTTTTTACTTTTCTGTATTATGGTTCAGATTATGTTAGTTCACCTCAAGATATTAGGATTCCGCAACTATTTGACTAATGGACTGTATCAACAGAAGTTTTTTACTTTTCTGTATTATGGTTCAGATTATGTTAGTTCACCTCAAGATATTAGGATTCCGCAACTATTTGACTAATGGACTGTATCAACAGAAGTTTTTTACTTTTCTGTATTATGGTTCAGATTATGTTAGTTCACCTCAAGATATTAGGATTCCGCAACTATTTGACTAATGGACTGTATCAACAGAAGTTTTTTACTTTTCTGTATTATGGTTCAGATTATGTTAGTTCACCTCAAGATATTAGGATTCCGCAACTATTTGACTAATGGACTGTATCAACAGAAGTTTTTTACTTTTCTGTATTATGGTTCAGATTATGTTAGTTCACCTCAAGATATTAGGATTCCGCAACTATTTGACTAATGGACTGTATCAACAGAAGTTTTTTACTTTTCTGTATTATGGTTCAGATTATGTTAGTTCACCTCAAGATATTAGGATTCCGCAACTATTTGACTAATGGACTGTATCAACAGAAGTTTTTTACTTTTCTGTATTATGGTTCAGATTATGTTAGTTCACCTCAAGATATTAGGATTCCGCAACTATTTGACTAATGGACTGTATCAACAGAAGTTTTTTACTTTTCTGTATTATGGTTCAGATTATGTTAGTTCACCTCAAGATATTAGGATTCCGCAACTATTTGACTAATGGACTGTATCAACAGAAGTTTTTACTTTTCTGTATTATGGTTCAGATTATGTTAGTTCACCTCAAGATATTAGGATTCCGCAACTATTTGACTAATGGACTGTATCAACAGAAGTTTTTTACTTTTCTGTATTATGGTTCAGATTATGTTAGTTCACCTCAAGATATTAGGATTCCGCAACTATTTGACTAATGGACTGTATCAACAGAAGTTTTTTACTTTTCTGTATTATGGTTCAGATATGTTAGTTCACCTCAAGATATTAGGATTCC